>JARBDR010000136.1:0-41066 GCA_029721355.1 Tegillarca granosa
ATAGAAGGGCAGAAAATCTGTCATCAAACGCTTTAAAACATTCTATAAGATAAAAGAAGCTGTACGAAATCTACATTGTAAAACGTTGATGATGTGAAAACTTCATAGACTTTTAACTTTTAAAAAGTTGGCATCTAAACATTATAATCGTCTTGCTGCTTCCAATGATACTAGAACTCGATATTATAGCAAATTTCATGAGTCACGATATTAATGTTCATTGGGAGTACCATTTAACCGAGGCAACAATGTAGGTTGCAAAATTATCTAAATAACTGCTACTGATGGAGAAAGGCGGGCAAGGCCCCAAAGCAGGAGATTACTTTAACAACATCAGTTTAGCTGAACTAAATTAAAAAGTTAAGGTAAGATAGCTTGAGATTCATAGTTTTTGTCCAAACCTTATAGTATTGAACTTTTTTTCTGACAAGGAAAACTGAAATAAATAAGAATGTTACCTATATTCATTCATTTACGAATATGTTCAATGTTTATCTGTATAAAAGTTCTGTACATGTACTTTTTAATCTAACCAAAGTAACCATTTCACTTTATAAAGTACTTTCATTTGTTAAGTACATTAATTTACGATTCAATGCAAGAGTCCACTGAAAAATATCGCTTTTTAAATTAAGCATTTTATAACAAATGTAGACAATATTTATAGGTTTAACCAATTTGAATTAAAAAGTGCCCGGGAAATGCAATTAGAAATTTGTGGGTTTTTTTATTTTGGTTTTAATTGAAACAATAAGAATAAAATATGCTATGTAGAGAAACGTATATCTTTTACTTTAGATTAATCTTGCATTTTATGAAGATTTCGAGAGTTCAAATTTTGAATGTGAATCTGAAATGGAGAAACACTGAGAAGAACCCCAGGAAATTGTCTGGAAAATATTTAATTTTATGTTTTTTAATGTAGTTTTTTTTTTAAAATTTAAAGCTATCATGATTTTCAGCATGAAAGTTTGCTTTTTTGTTCTGAAAGGTAGCAAATTTTATCTATTTGCTTTTAAATTTAATTTAAATTTAAACGAAAAAATGAACATGTAAATAATTAATGCCATGTTATCACTGCATAATTTATGAAACATATCTATGCTTTTGATGTAACAGTTACCATAATTTGCAGGATTAAAAGTCAAGAGGGATAGTAAAGAGATTAAAAAAAAAGATATTGGACATCAGTTTAAGAATTCTGTATACAGGACATTTATGGAGACATATAGATGTTAGCAAAGTTGTCAGAAAAGCGTAACATTGAAAATTGCAAAGACAGAGAACAGTTTTGCGGAACAGAAATTGGCCAAACTTTATAGAGATTTCTGTAGCTAGGAACGCGAGCACAGCTAGTTTAATAAATAACAGCATATCTATATGTATAAACTATTGTCAAAATTTTTATCACTGGTATTGTTGATGATTAATATACCACTTTTTAAGACATGAAAGACAATGGTTAATGTTTACCTATAACTACATCATGTATATTTTTGTCCTCCTTTAATAAGTTTTTATCCCACCTGACCAAAAGGTCACGCGAGCTCATGGCAAGACGCAGCGTGTGTATTTTAGTGCATGTGTATAAGTCGTTAACACCTATTTTCAACTTCTCCTCTGAAACTACTGGACAGATTTCAATGTACCTTTTTCAGAAGCATATATGGACTGGTGCAAATAAGATTTGTTCATGATGTTGCCATGGCTACTAAAACCAGGTAAAGATTACCTATGGGTGAAAATTCTTTAAAAATGTTCTTCTTTAAAACCAAGAATTGGAGAAAAAAACTGATGTGGCATCTCTAGGGTGTTAAGTTTAAAGTTTGTTAATTTCATGAAATTTGGTGGAAAAAATAGGTTATGAGCTTTTGCGTTAAAATTTTATAAAAATTTGAAATTATCTTAAAAGGCTATATTTTGATTAAATGAAAAGATAATGATATAATAAGATAAAATAATTTATCAGATTAAAAAAAAAAAACAAAAAAAAGTTTTTTTTCGGGAGTAATTGCCCCGAATGCGTTATTTTTTATGAATTTTGAAGTTTCAGGCTATTTACTTGAAAACTTTCATAGAAAGATAATAACAATTAATTGCAAAAATATGCAGCATGACAAGATGTAACAAAGTAGAAAGATTTGTAACTATATGTTGATCAATGTTATAGTTATATATAATCTTTATTGCCTTCTCACGGGAGAGTAGGTGGAAATGAAAGTGAGAATAAGATATTTACATAAAAAAGAAAGAATAAAATTAAAATACTATATACATAATTGATAGTGATTATATAAATCATGTGTTGTGATGCAATTGTACAGATAGAGTTGAACAAGAAGAGTTTGAACAGGACAGAAATGAATACCTAGTGAGTGAGTGTAATAATCGTGTACTTTGTGTGTGTGTGTGTGTGTGTGTGTGTGTGTGTGTGGCTATGTTTGCATGTGCAACAGATGTATAGTTTCATTGAGTATTTAAGCGCTGTAGATTACCCAGCAGCAACAGTAAGCTTCTTTCCTGTCTATTCAGTAGTTGCATATAAGTCTATATTTTTAAACAATTTAACAGAAACTTGCAATTGGTGGTTTCAAAAGTTAACACACTGGTAAAAGTTTGGAAAATGTTCTGTTAAATGTCCTATCATTCCCCCAAGAATAGTGTTTTCCTGCAGAATTTCATTAAGCTGTCAATGTATGTAAACACATGAACTCCAAACACATCAATGATATTCACACTATTCTGGTAACGAGTTTTATTTACTTCCACATTACTGCAACGAACTATGTCAACATTTACTGCATGACAGTGTTCACAGTGCTTGTTTTTAATCAGGTGTGCCTATCACGCCCATTGGGCATCTTACTATTACCATTGCCCTAAGGTAATAATAACACGGTTACTTTCTTATAAAATCCTTGAAAGTCTGTCTGGATAAATGATTTGGTGACACCATATTGTGATAAAGTTACATAATAACAGATTAGCTTTGTATGATAATGTAATAAGGAATTCGAATAACACTATAATATATTACATGTAAGTTTTTATTTGTTAAACCTCTTATGTGCTTTTTTGTTTATTTTTTCAATTATAATTAAGTCAAACTTAGATCAGTTTTAAGCATGACCAAGATTTTTATCCTGCTTACCAAAGATCAGTGATTTACTCCATACCAGAAAAGTTTTCCTTGAAAAAATTTAAATAACCCATTCTTCCTATCTGCCAACCTCCACTTTACAATCAGCTTTAAGACCTATTAGCTTTGGCTAGCAGCTGTATAAGAAGATGTAGGAGTTCCATTGGAAAAAGTGACTGCTATTTATCTGTTGAGTTAATAAACCAAAAAATTATATTCATAATTTTGCTATTTTGTCCAAGATAAAAGTTTAGAATAAAGTAAGCATTATATTCTAGAAACATTGTAGATCAATATGTTGGTTAAAACAAAGAACCAAAATTTGCTGAGCCATCTGTAATAATTTTCAGTTTTGACATATTTTATTCATCATACTTAAATATAGGTTTACCAAAAATTTCATAAAAATCCATCCCAAAATAAGGAGGATATCGGTGATTTTCTATTACATTGTTCCAAATATTCAAATTGACAAGGTTGATGTTGAGACTCCCCAGTAGTGAGGACCAAGCAGCAACATTACACCATAAAATATTATTTACCAACTACTAAAACAAGACAAATCAAAACTGTAGTTTAACATTCTTAGATTATTTACGATTAAATTATTAGATGAAGTGTAATTTGCATCCAATAGACACTATGGTAATAAAATCCATTTGTTTATTTAACATATTCCTTAAATTAAGGCCCATTCCTGTAATCAACAGGATGCAACTTAAAATTTGCAAAATTGATTTACAGGTTTATAGAGTTATTTTCTTACTCTTAACTAATATACAAAGACACAACTTCCAGAAGTGAGATTTAAATCAAAGAATTTCATTTGGAAAATGTTATTTGTCACAAGTAAGGATTTTTACCTGAAAATATTATTTATTTCTCCATTTCTCTTAGATTTTCATGCCAATTAATAAATAATAATAATAAATTTATATGAAATATACCATCCAGTCCAAATTTAAACACTGACAGACATATGTATTGATCCAGTTAAATCGTTTGATTTCATTAGTATTGAATTTCCATTTTCTTGGGCACATATTTTATGTGATGTTTTTATAAATCCATCCTTTTACTATCACAAAAAATTTAAAAATGAATATATATACATATTTATATAAAATTCAAAAAGTGTTATATGACATTATCATTTTTCATATTATTTCATTATTATTATTTCATTTCTCATTCTGAAAACCGTGGCATTACAATTTAAACAATAACTTTTTTGTAAATTAATATGAGATAGAATATCCTTCATTTGTTGTGTTTGTATTACCCCCAGCTCTTAATTGGCAGTTGAACAGTTAAAAAAAGACTATGTAACAAACTTGGATTGTGTGAATATCTGCCAATAAGCAAGAAAATATAATGCCTCTAGATTGCTTTACAATTATCTTTAAGTCATTTAACTGTAACTATGATTAAACATTGCACATAGAGATGTAGTTTTCACTGGGGGTGACATTGTTATTTTTTTATTTGAAGTTGGTGACACAGTTAGTCCATATGCAGTGGGTAGTTTGTTCAGTTCAATTTGATAACAGTTCATTTTTTAATGTAGAAAATATAATCAATGTTTGTGAATTTGATAAGTAAATACTAATTATGTATTTTTGTAATAGCTAGGAAACCAATCAAATTCCTGAGTAGGTTGGGACTTGACTCAAAGTTTTATTAGATTCATTAATTTCTGATTCAAATAAATACAGCTATATGCCAAATTCATTAATTATAAGAGTGTCTACTGCTTCCCAAAATAATAAAGAACATAATTAGGTGCATGTCAGAGTCGTTACTTTCCTCTACATGCGTCACTATATCATCATTATTACCACTGCCCATTATGTTAGATACTACTTCTAATACTGCCATGATGTTAGGCAAAGGTAACTCAAAACAAGACGATTCACTTTGTGATCAAGGGAAGGTTAAAATATTTGGATTTCTAAACTGCTTTAACATTATTAATTCTGTCACCAATTTACAGTTGATTGTGAAACTGACTCTGTTTATTTGTTTCATAGTATACACATACACATATTTTTATGAGTAATTATGAAATCACTATGCTTTATTGGAAAATTCAAATGTTGCACATAAACACTGACACAAAAATATTTTTCTCTTAAGTTTATTCAATTAAACATTAACAAAAACATTAAGGACTAAACATGTGCATAAAATAAAATGATATACAGCATTAAAAATTGAAGTCGATGAGCAACCTAGATTTGGTAACAGGCACTGATTTAAAACCATTGCTTTTGCAGATCATATTTTTTTTCAAATTGGTCCATTGTGGAAATAAAGGCCATGCTACAAATAACTTTTGAATCCACATGAACCAATAACAAATCTGACCTGGTTTTGAATGAATAAATACCTTAGTTAACATGTTAATAAATAACCAAAAAATAAATAAATAAATAATAAAAAAAAAAAAAAAAAACATCATAGATATGATGTAAAATATCATGTTAAAGAAATATATTGCATTACATTTTACAGAGGACTTACATATTTACTTGCTCAAGTATTTATTATGACTAACATTTGTTTAAAATGTGCTATAGAAAAAGAAATTGTGGCAAAACTAACTATAAAAAACATCAAAGATCTTTTCCATTTTTTTGTGACATGTTACATAATAATTATTACCCCTCCCTGTATTGTATATCTACTTCATATCCTAAGAAGTAGATAATTTTCAACATAAAATTAGCTAAGGATTGACTTAATGACATAAATTTTTCTGTTGTTCTGTTGTTGAGGAAGTTTGACAGTTTGGCTTGCAAAAAGTATGTGGTTTTTCTAAATACTCAAGTTTCCACGACCATCTCTTAATTGACCTGCTCATTAGAATGAAAAAGAACTGACTGAGACATAAACTCCATTATTATACTCCATTCAATATAAAAAAACGAAACAGGTGGTCTTTAAATTTCTTGTAACTTTTGAGATAAAAATTTATAATTTTCATAGAAAATACAGTTAATCTTGAAGTTTATTGACCAAGTGACTATATAATGTTAATGTATTGCATTTAGATGTAGTTGTATTTTAATATTATTTGTACTAGAGAATAATCCTTAAATATTATTACAATTAATTACAGTTTTTTTAGATTGAATTTATGAATGAAAACTAGGATTCAACATCTGTTGAATAATAATTAAACAAATTTCATAATACAAATGAAATTAAGCATTAATGTTGAGACAGTCACATAAATAATGCTGACTGAATAGTAAGGTGTAAAGGAATGAGCAACTGTTGGACTCTGTTACAGTCAAAGGTTTCAACATGATAAGTTTGAAAGGTTTTACATATTCGATTATCTTGGACTGCAAGAATATTTCAATTTAGACCATAATCTTGTACTGTAAACAACAGAAATACATAAATTATAGTCAATTATAATCATTCATTAAGTTAAACAAGAGGCCCAATAGGGCCTGTGATGCTCAACTGGCTGCATATGTAAGACAATGTTTGTTTTTGATTGTAATGCTGTTTAATGTTCAACTCAAGAATATTTCACTTATACGGAGACCGTCAGTTTTGGAAATGGTGGGGGACACTGGAGTATCAGAGAAAACCACGACCAAGCAGCAAGTTAACTGACTAACTGGGATTTAAGCGCAATGTCAGGGGTGAGAGGTGCTGTGATCTGTAACATCGAATGCTTAAGACCACTTGGCCACTGTGGCCCCTGTAAGACATGTGATTGGTTACCATAATTCGTTCATCAGCTAAAGATGGCAAATAAATTGAGCTTATGACCATTTTTGCTTCAATGAAGCCTACTTTGCAACACACACATGCAGGCATGCTTCGCTATGCCATAAACTCAACTGGGTTTAGCCAGTTGAGCTTAGAATGGATCCACAATGGCTATTTTTGTTTTTTTTGTTTTTTATATCTAGTGACGACGGGCATTTGGACTGGTTCAAACTTTTTTCAGGCCGATGTAGGAACCTTCCAAATGAAATTTGGTTCCAATTCGCCCAGTGATTTTAGAGGAAAAGTTTTTAGCTAAATATTACACCTAATTTGCATATATCTTGAAAATTGGGTCAATAAAAATTTTCTCATAAATAAAACATTATATATTTTGAATCCCAAACAGTATACTTTCTATATTTAAAATTTGAGCTCAATTGGTGGAAAAAAGGATCCACAATGGCCATTTTTTGTTTGTTTCTTCTATTTTTAGTTACGACGGCAATCTTGGATGTCAGGCGGGGTTGCCTGGTACAACCTTTAGTCAGGCCGACGTAGGGACCTTCCACACAAAATTTCATTCCAATTGGCCCAGTGGTTTCAGAGAAGATTTTAAAAAGATTTCGCTAAATATTACACCTAATATGCATAATTCTTGAAATCAGGTCAACAAAAAATTTCTCCACAAAAACCGGTTAAATATGTTGAATCCCTCACGATATACTTTGTATATTTCAAGTTTGAGCTTAATTGGTTGAAAAATGGATCCACAATGGCCATTTAAGTGTTTTTTCTATTTATAGTAACAGCAGCCATCTTGGATGTTGGGCTGGGTTGTCTGGTACATACTTTTGTCTAATCCACCTAGGGACCTTCCACACCAAATATGGATCCAGTTGTTTCAGAGAAAAAGATTTTCAACGAATTGATTAAATATTACATCTCATTTGCATAATTCGTAAAAATCGTGTCAACGAAAAAATTTCTCAGAAAAACCTGGTATATATGTTAAATGCCCCGCTACTACTCTCTACATTTCAAATTTGAACAAAAATGATTATAAAATGACTCAACAATGGCTATTTATGTGTTTTTGCTATTTATAGTAACAGCGACCATCTTGGTCGTCTGGTACAAACTTTAGTCTACCCCACCTATGGACCTTCCACACCAAATATAGTTCTAGTTCGCCCAGTGGTGTCAGAGGAGAAGATTTTCAAAGAATTGATTAAATTTACACCTCATTTCCATAATTCGTAAAAAATCAGGTCAACGAAAAAATTTCTCCAAAAAAGCCGAATGCCCAGCTATCTACTCTCTACATTTCAAATTTGAACAAAAGCGGTTAAAAAATGACTCAACAATGGCTATTTATGTGTTTTTGCTATTTATAGTAACAGTGGCCATCTTGGATGTCAGGCGTGGTCGTCTGGTACAAACTTTAGTCTACCCCACCTAGGGACCTTCCACATCAAATTTGATTCTAGCTCGCCCAGTGGTTTCAGAGGAGAAGATTTTCAAAGAAATGATTAAATATTACACCTCATTTCCATAATTCGTAAAAAATCGGATCAACGAAAAATTTCTCAGAAAAACCCGTTACATATGTTGAATGCCCCGCTATCTACTCTCTACATTTCAAATTTTAACAAAAATGATTATAAAATGACTCAACAATGGCTATTTATGTGTTTTTGCTATTTATAGTAACAGCGGCCATCTTGGATGTCGGGCGGGGTCGCCTGGTACAAACTTTAGTCTACCCCACCTAAGGACCTTGCACACCGAATTTGGTACCAATTGGCCCAGTGGTTTCAGAGGAGAAGATTAAAGTTCACACACGCACGAACGCATGGACACACGCAAAACCATGCCATAAGCTCAGCTGGCTAAAGCCAGTTGAGCTAAAAACAAGAGCTGCCAGGAGACAACAATGATTGCTTGCATCACAACATACAATTATTCATAGTATCTAAAAGGTCAAAGGTGAAAAAAACCAAACTCTGGAGTAATAAATGTGACCAGTGAATCAAAGTAAGGAAACATTGTTTCAAGTTATGCTTATACATCTTGCAATTTTTTCACAAAAACCTATTCCTAGACCCAATTAATTTAATCATTGTGCTAATAGTTTAAACAAGAGGCCCATGGGCCTTAATGCTCACATGGTGATATTTCCAAAATTGTTTTCAAAGTGCAATAGACAATATATTAATTACAGAATACAGAAACTTTCCAAGTTTTCTCAAGTTTAGAACTGCCACAATCAAAAATATCTAGTCTCATTTCATTCATAAGTATCTAATCTGCATTTTTTAAATCATTAACCATATCAGTATACTTATGCAGCTATTTCCTTGACCTTTAAACCTATGACCTTAAGCCATATATCAAAATGATTGTCATTTCAATATCTACAATATTCTTATATACATGCCTATACAAAAAGTTAACAGTTTTCAAGCTAATTTAAAATTTTAGTATTTTCAAGCAAATAATATTAATTCAGGGGCAACAACTCCTACATGAGTTTACATATTGTTCAGAAACTTTGTAACTTGTTAGATTTCATCATTCTGACCATTCTGCAATGTATTGCTGTAAAGTATCTTGTTAGTTGCAAGAAATAGCTTAAAACTGCAAAAATCACAAACTAGGTCATGACTTTGACCTTTGACCGTGACCAATTTTGAAGGTCATTTCAAGAAAATAACAAAACTTCAAACCCTATGTCAATATCTGTTGAAATAGTCATTTTATAATCATTTGAAACTATTTTACGATATTTTCAAAGTTAAATGCAAAAACCTATTTTTAGCTGAATTTCACGATTTGTACAAACTATATACTTAAGACTCTAGAGAAGCGGAAAATCAAATTGGTTTTTGTCTAGCACTTGGTTTCAGAGATGAAGATTTTTAAAGTTTTTTCAAATGTAGGTCACGGTGACCTACTTTTTATAGCTACTACAACCAAAAGTACAAATTTGAAAAGTGCCCTCCCTATAACCCTTCATGTAAAGTTTGACCAATATTGGCCAGGTAGTTTCTGAAAATATGTTGAAAATGTGAGTTACAGATGTACACACGCACTCACACACATGTACACACAGACATACTGACATATGCTGCACAATGCCATAAGCTCACATGGCCTATAGGCAAGGTGAGCTAAAAATGATGATGATAATGATTATTATTATTGCTGCTGTTATTGCTGCTGATGATAATGATTATGATGATGAGGATTATGTTTTCATCATCATTAATGATAACAGCAGCAGAAATCATCATCATCATCAATAGCAGGAGTGGTTTTATAATATCTTTATGTTTTTTGGGAACAGTCCATACAAAAATAAATGGTTACATACCAACTTTTAAAAGCTGTAATAATGACAAACAAAAACTTTAATCATCAGCCTCTGTAACTGAATCACATATCCTTTATGAATTGAAGATATCATATCAACATTAAAAAACTTGAACATAAAACCTCTATGTGACTGTTGACCTTGACGTTTGGCCTTCAGGGTCTGTAACTTTATCACAAATCCTTGGTTTTAGAAATCATCTACACCAAGTGATAATTCTTTACTCATAACATGAAAACTTCAACATTAAAAAACTTTAACAATGTGACAGTTTGACCTTGACCTTTAGCTTCTGCAACTTTATCATACATCCTTAATGGCTAAATTATCATCTGCACCAAGTATGTGATAAATCTTTACTCATTACATCAAAAACTTCAACATTATTTAACATAAAACTTCAACGTATGACATAAGCTCTCTGCACTTATTACATTTAAGTAAAAATTCAATAAAAAATAAAAATTTCATAAGAATTAAAATAAAAGCTTAAAGTTAAATGTTATCTTAAAAGATATAATATCAAACCTCATCTAATGCTTAATCTTTCACTTATTTTCTTTGGAACCATCAATACAGGATAGGCCCCATAGCAAACAAACACAAAGGCTTGGTCACTCTTAATTGGTCCTGTAATATAAGTACTAACAGAGAAACATATTCTTGTCTTTTTTAGGTCCAAAACAACTAAAGCAAAAAACAGATTATAAAGTTAAAAGCTCAAATTCAATTTACATCAACATCTTTATTTAATGTGACAATAACTACATTAATTTTTATCTAAGAATACCTTAATTTTTTCAAAATATTTTGATAAAAAAGATTTTTGAAATAAAATAAACATTCATAAATTCACAAGTTACATACATTGTATATTAAAAAAATACATCTTGTATCTTGTGCAAAGCACTTAAATGATATTTGTCATAATTTTAAAAATATGCGGATAAATCAGTTTTGTAACATCAAATAATAGATTTAAAACAATGTCCAAATAGCAAATTGGTAACTGAAATTTAGATAGTCCATGGCAACCAAAAATTTTGATTTTTTTTATCTACATACAATACAAAAAAAAAAAAAAAAAAAACAAAAACAAACACACACACACACACACACACACACACACACACACACACACACACTATAAGATGATTGCATCAAATTGTGTAATAACCAATTAAAAGTTAATGTTGCATTAAACTGAAACAATCAAAAACTTTTTCGATTGATACACAATAGACATTCAAGTACAATGCAATGCATTGAAACAGCTCAGATCAAAAGGCATCAGCCAACATACTTTATTTAATAACTTACCTCTGTAATATGAATATGTTATCTACATCTAGTGAAGTCACCTCTGCTATACAATTGCATATATAATCAACATCTAGTAAAGTCAGCTGTACTATATCTGAACATATATAATCAACATCTAGTGAAGTCACCTCTGCTATACATGAGCATATATAATCAACATCTAGTGAAGTCATCTCTGTAATACATGAGCATATATAATCAACATCTAGTGAAGTCATCTCCACTTTATACGAGCATATATAATCAACATCCAGTGAAGTCACCTCTGCTACATGTGAGCATATATAATCAACATCTAGTGAAGTCACCTCTACTATATGTGTGCACATATAATCAACATCTAGTGAAGTCACCCCTGCTATATCTCAGCATATATAATCAACATCTAGTGAAGTCACCTCTACTATATGTGTGCACATATAATCAACATCTAGTGAAGTAACCTCTGCTAAATCTCAGCATATATAATCAACATCTAGTGAAGTCACCTCTGCTATACATGAGCATATATAATCAACATCTAGTGAAGTCACCTCTGCTATACATGAGGTTATAAAATCATTATCTAGTGAAGTCACCTCTGCCATAAATGAGCATATTTAATCAACATGTAGTGAAGTCAGCTGTACTATATCTGAACATATATAATCAACATCTAGTGAAGTCACCTCTGCTATACATGAGGTTATAAAATCATTATCTAGTGAAGTCACCTCTGCCATAAATGAGCATATTTAATCAACATGTAGTGAAGTCAGCTGTACTATATCTGAACATATATAATCAACATCTAGTGAAGTCACATCTGCTATACGAGCATATATAATCAACATCTAGTGAAGTCACCTCTGCTATACATGAGAATATATAATCAACATCTAGTGAAGTCACCTCTGCTATACATGAGCATATATAATCAACATCTAGTGAAGTCACCTCTACTATATATGAGTATATATAATCAACATCTAGTGAAGTCACATCTGCTATACATGAGCATATATAATCAATATCTAGTGAAGTCATCTCTGCTATACATGAGGTTATAAAATCATTATCTAGTGAAGTCACCTCTGCCATAAATGAGTATATTTAATCAACATGTAGTGAAGTCAGCTGTACTATATGTGAGCATATATAATCAACATCTAGTGAAGTCACATCTGCTATATCTCAGCATATATAATCAACATCTAGTGAAGTCACCTCTGCTATACATGAGGATATATAATCAACATCTAGTGAAGTCACCTCTGCTATACACGAGCATATATAATCAACATCTAGTGAAGTCACCTCTGCTATACACGAGCATATATAATCAACATCTAGTGAAGTCACCTCTACTATATATGAGTATATATAATCAACTTCTAGTGAAGTCACCTCTGCTATACACGACCATATATAATCAACATCTAGTGAAGTCACCTCTGCTATATCTCAGCATATATAATCAACATCTAGTGAAGTCATCTCTGCTATATGTGAGCATATATAATCAACATCTAGTGAAGTCACCTCTGCTATATCTCAGCATATATAATCAACATCTAATGAAGTCACCTCTGCCAAACATGACGATATATAATCAACATCTAGTGAATTCTCTGCTATACATGAGCATATTTAATCAACATGTAGTGAAGTCAGCTGTACTATATCTGAACATATATAATCAACATCTAGTGAAGTCACATCTGCTATACGAGCATATATAATCAACATCTAGTGAAGTCACCTCTGCTATACATGAGAATATATAATCAACATCTAGTGAAGTCACCTCTGCTATACATGAGCATATATAATCAACATCTAGTGAAGTCACCTCTACTATATATGAGTATATATAATCAACATCTAGTGAAGTCACATCTGCTATACATGAGCATATATAATCAATATCTAGTGAAGTCATCTCTGCTATACATGAGGTTATAAAATCATTATCTAGTGAAGTCACCTCTGCCATAAATGAGTATATTTAATCAACATGTAGTGAAGTCAGCTGTACTATATGTGAGCATATATAATCAACATCTAGTGAAGTCACATCTGCTATATCTCAGCATATATAATCAACATCTAGTGAAGTCACCTCTGCTATACATGAGGATATATAATCAACATCTAGTGAAGTCACCTCTGCTATACACGAGCATATATAATCAACATCTAGTGAAGTCACCTCTGCTATACACGAGCATATATAATCAACATCTAGTGAAGTCACCTCTACTATATATGAGTATATATAATCAACTTCTAGTGAAGTCACCTCTGCTATACACGACCATATATAATCAACATCTAGTGAAGTCACCTCTGCTATATCTCAGCATATATAATCAACATCTAGTGAAGTCACCTCTGCTATATGTGAGCATATATAATCAACATCTAGTGAAGTCACCTCTGCTATATCTCAGCATATATAATCAACATCTAATGAAGTCACCTCTGCCAAACATGACGATATATAATCAACATCTAGTGAATTCTCTGCTATACATGAGCATATATAATCAACATCTAGTGAAATCACCTCTGCTATACAATTGCATATATAATCAACATCTAGTGAAGTCGCCTGTACTATATCTGAACATATATAATCAACATCTAGTGAAGTCACCTCTGCTACACATGAGGATATATAATCAACATCTAGTGAAGTAACCTCTGCTATACATGAACATATATGATCAACATCTAGTAAATTCAACTGTAATATATCTGAACATATATAATTAACATCTAGTGAAGTCAGCTGTACTATATCTGAACATATAATCAACATCTAGTGAAGTCACCTCTGCTATACATGAGCATATATAATCAACATCTAGTGAAGTCATCTCTGCTATATCTCAGCATATATAATCAACATCTAGTGAAGTCACCTCTACTATATCTCAGCATATATAATCAACATCTAGTGAAGTCACCTCTGCTATATCTCAGCATGTATCATCAACATCTAGTGAAGTCACCTGTACTATATCTGAACATATATAATCAACATCTACTGAAGTCACCTCTGCTATATCTCAGCATATATAATCAACATCTAGTGAAGTCACCTCTGCTATACATGAGCATATATAATCAACATCTAGTGCAGTCACTAGTGGTATAGATGAACATATATAATCAATATCTAGTGAAGTCACCTCTGCTATACAATAGGATATGTAATCAACATCTAGTGAAGTCACCTGTACTATATCTGAACATATATAATCAACATCTAGTGAAGTCACCTCTGCTATATCTCAGCATATATAATTAACATCTAGTGAAGTCACCTCTGCTATATGTGAGCATATATCATCAACATCTAGTGAAGTCACCTCTGCTATATGTCAGCATATATAATCAACATCTAGTGAAGTCACCTCTGCTATATCTCAGCATATATAATCAACATCTAGTGAAGTCACCTCTGCAATATCTCAGCATATGTAATCAACATCTAGTGAAGTCACCTCTGCTATATGTGAGCATATATAATCAACATCTAGTGAAGTCACCTCTGCTATATCTCAGCATATATAATCAACATCTAGTGAAGTCACCTCTGCTATACATGAGCAAATATAAACAACATCTAGTGAAGTCATCTGTACTATATGCAAGCATATATAATCAACATCTAGTGAAGTCACCTCTGCTATATCTCAGCATGTATTATCAACATCTAGTGAAGTCACCTCTGCTATATCTCAGCATATATAATCAACATCTAGTGAAGTCACCTCTGCTATATCTCAGCATATATAATCAACATCTAGTGAAGTCACCTCTGCTATATCTCAGCATGTATTATCAACATCTAGTGAAGTCACCTGTACTATATCTGAACATATATAATCAACATCTAGTGAAGTCACCTCTGCTATATCTCAGCATATATAATCAACATCTAGTGAAGTCACCTCTGCTATACATAAGCATATATAATCAACATCTAGTGCAGTCACTAGTGGTATAGATGAACATATATAATCAATATCTATTGAAGTCACCTCTGCTATACAATAGGATATGTAATCAACATCTAGTGAAGTCACCTGTACTATATCTGAACATATATAATCAACATCTAGTGAAGTCACCTCTGGTATATCTCAGCATATATAATTAACATCTAGTGAAGTCACCTCTGCTATATGTGAGCATATATAATCAACATCTAGTGAAGTCACCTCTGCTATATGTCAGCATATATAATCAACATCTAGTGAAGTCACCTCTGCTATATCTCAGCATATATAATCAACATCTAGTGAAGTCACCTCTGCTATATCTCAGCATATATAATCAATATCTAGTGAAGTCACCTCTGTTATATGTGAGCATATATAATCAACATCTAGTGAAGTCACCTCTGCTATATCTCAGCATATATAATCAACATCTAGTGAAGTCACCTCTGCTATAAATGAGCAAATATAAACAACATCTAGTGAAGTCATCTGTACTATATGCAAGCATATATAATCAACATCTAGTGAAGTCACCTCTGCTATATGTGAGCATATATAATCATTCTAGTGAAGTCACCTCTGCTATATCTCAGCATATATAATCAACATCTAGTGAAGTCACCTCTGCTATACATGAGCAAATATAAACAACATCTAGTGAAGTCATCTGTACTATATGCAAGCATATATAATCAACATCTAGTGAAGTCACCTCTGCTATATCTCAGCATGTATTATCAACATCTAGTGAAGTCACCTCTGCTATATCTCAGCATATATTATCAACATCTAGTGAAGTCACCTCTGCTATATCTCAGCATATATAATCAACATCTAGTGCAGTCACTAGTGGTATAGATGAACATATATAATCAATATCTATTGAAATCACCTCTGCTATACAATAGGATATGTAATCAACATCTAGTGAAGTAACCTGTACTATATCTGAACATATATAATCAACATCTAGTGAAGTCACCTCTGCTATATCTCAGCATATATAATTAACATCTAGTGAAGTCACCTCTGCTATATGTGAGCATATAATCAACATCTAGTGAAGTCACCTCTGCTATATGTCAGCATATATAATCAACATCTAGTGAAGTCACCTCTGCTATATCTCAGCATATATAATCAACATCTAGTGAAGTCACCTCTGCTATATGTGAGCATATATAATCAACATCTAATGAAGTCACCTCTGCTATATCTCAGCATATATAATCAACATCTAGTGAAGTCACCTCTGCTATGCATGAGCAAATATAAACAACATCTAGTGAAGTCATCTGTACTATATGCAAGCATATATAATCAACATCTAGTGAAGTCAGCTCTGCTATATGTGAGCATATATAATCAACATCTAGTGAAGTCACCTCTGCTATATCTCAGCATATATAATCAACATCTAGTGAAGTCACCTCTGCTATATCTCAGCATATATAATCAACATCTAGTGAAGTCACCTCTGCTATATCTCAGCATGTATTATCAACATCTAGTGAAGTCACCTGTACTATATCTGAACATATATAATCAACATCTACTGAAGTCACCTCTGCTATATCTCAGCATATATAATCAACATCTAGTGAAGTCACCTCTGCTATACATGAGCATATATAATCAACATCTAGTGCAGTCCCTAGTGGTATAGATGAACATATATAATCAATATCTATTGAAGTCACCTCTGCTATACAATAGGATATTTAATCAACATCTAGTGAAGTCACCTGTACTATATCTGAACATATATAATCAACATCTAGTGAAGTCACCTCTGCTATATCTCAGCATATATAATTAACATCTAGTGAAGTCACCTCTGCTATATGTCAGCATATATAATCAACATCTAGTGAAGTCACCTCTGCTATATCTCAGCATATATAATCAACATCTAGTGAAGTCACCTCTGCTATATCTCAGCATATATAATCAACATCTAGTGAAGTCACCTCTGCTATATGTCAGCATATATAATCAACATCTAGTGAAGTCACCTCTGCTATATCTCAGCATATATAATCAGCATCTAGTGAAGTCACCTCTGCTATATCTCAGCATATATAATCAACATCTAGTGAAGTCACCTCTGCTATATCTCAGCATGTATTATCAACATCTAGTGAAGTCACCTGTACTATATCTGAACATATATAATCAACATCTAGTGAAGCCACCTCTGCTTTATCTCAGCATATATAATCAACATCTAGTGAAGTCACCTCTGCTATACATGAGCATATATAATCAACATCTAGTGCAGTCACTAGTGGTATAGATGAACATATATAATCAATATCTATTGAAGTCACCTCTGCTATACAATAGGATATGTAATCAACATCTAGTGAAGTCACCTGTACTATATCTGAACATATATAATCAACATCTAGTGAAGTCACCTCTGCTATATCTCAGCATATATAATTAACATCTAGTGAAGTCACCTCTGCTATATGTCAGCATATATAATCAACATCTAGTGAAGTCACCTCTGCTATATGTCAGCATATATAATCAACATCTAGTGAAGTCAACTCTGCTATATGTGAGCATATATAATCAACATCTAGTGAAGTCACCTCTGCTATACATGAGCAAATATAAACAACATCTAGTGAAGTCATCTGTACTATATGCAAGCATATATAATCAACATCTAGTGAAGTCAGCTCTGCTATATGTGAGCATATATAATCAACATCTAGTGAAGTCACCTCTGCTATACATAAGCATATATAATCAACATCTAGTGCAGTCACTAGTGGTATAGATGAACATATATAATCAATATCTATTGAAGTCACCTCTGCTATACAATAGGATATGTAATCAACATCTAGTGAAGTCACCTGTACTATATCTGAACATATATAATCAACATCTAGTGAAGTCACCTCTGCTATATCTCAGCATATATAATTAACATCTAGTGAAGTCACCTCTGCTATATTTGAGCATATATAATCAACATCTAGTGAAGTCACCTCTGCTATATGTCAGCATATATAATCAACATCTAGTGAAGTCACCTCTGCTATATCTCAGCATATATAATCAACATCTAGTGAAGTCACCTCTGCTATATCTCAGCATATATAATCAATATCTAGTGAAGTCACCTCTGTTATATGTGAGCATATATAATCAACATCTAGTGAAGTCACCTCTGCTATATCTCAGCATATATAATCAACATCTAGTGAAGTCACCTCTGCTATACATGAGCAAATATAAACAACATCTAGTGAAGTCATCTGTACTATATGCAAGCATATATAATCAACATCTAGTGAAGTCACCTCTGCTATATGTGAGCATATATAATCAACATCTAGTGAAGTCACCTCTGCTATATCTCAGCATATATAATCAACATCTAGTGAAGTCACCTCTGCTATACATGAGCATATATAAACAACATCTAGTGAAGTCATCTGTACTATATGCAAGCATATATAATCAACATCTAGTGAAGTCACCTCTGCTATATCTCAGCATGTATTATCAACATCTAGTGAAGTCACCTCTGCTATATCTCAGCATATATTATCAACATCTAGTGAAGTCACCTCTGCTATATCTCAGCATATATAATCAACATCTAGTGCAGTCACTAGTGGTATAGATGAACATATATAATCAATATCTATTGAAATCACCTCTGCTATACAATAGGATATGTAATCAACATCTAGTGAAGTCACCTGTACTATATCTGAACATATATAATCAACATCTAGTGAAGTCACCTCTGCTATATCTCAGCATATATAATTAACATCTAGTGAAGTCACCTCTGCTATATGTGAGCATATAATCAACATCTAGTGAAGTCACCTCTGCTATATGTCAGCATATATAATCAACATCTAGTGAAGTCACCTCTGCTATATCTCAGCATATATAATCAACATCTAGTGAAGTCACCTCTGCTATATGTGAGCATATATAATCAACATCTAGTGAAGTCACCTCTGCTATATCTCAGCATATATAATCAACATCTAGTGAAGTCACCTCTGCTATGCATGAGCAAATATAAACAACATCTAGTGAAGTCATCTGTACTATATGCAAGCATATATAATCAACATCTAGTGAAGTCAGCTCTGCTATATGTGAGCATATATAATCAACATCTAGTGAAGTCACCTCTGCTATATCTCAGCATATATAATCAACATCTAGTGAAGTCACCTCTGCTATATCTCAGCATATATAATCAACATCTAGTGAAGTCACCTCTGCTATATCTCAGCATGCATTATCAACATCTAGTGAAGTCACCTGTACTATATCTGAACATATATAATCAACATCTAGTGAAGTCACCTCTGCTATATCTCAGCATATATAATTAACATCTAGTGAAGTCACCTCTGCTATATGTGAGCATATAATCAACATCTAGTGAAGTCACCTCTGCTATATGTCAGCATATATAATCAACATCTAGTGAAGTCACCTCTGCTATATCTCAGCATATATAATCAACATCTAGTGAAGTCACCTCTGCTATACATGAGCATATATAATCAACATCTAGTGCAGTCACTAGTGGTATAGATGAACATATATAATCAATATCTATTGAAGTCACCTCTGCTATACAATAGGATATGTAATCAACATCTAGTGAAGTCACCTGTACTATATCTGAACATATATAATCAACATCTAGTGAAGTCACCTCTGCTATATCTCAGCATATATAATTAACATCTAGTGAAGTCACCTCTGCTATATGTCAGCATATATAATCAACATCTAGTGAAGTCACCTCTGCTATATCTCAGCATATATAATCAACATCTAGTGAAGTCACCTCTGCTATATCTCAGCATATATAATCAACATCTAGTGAAGTCACCTCTGCTATATGTCAGCATATATAATCAACATCTAGTGAAGTCACCTCTGCTATATCTCAGCATATATAATCAGCATCTAGTGAAGTCACCTCTGCTATATTTCAGCATATATAATCAACATCTAGTGAAGTCACCTCTGCTATATCTCAGCATGTATTATCAACATCTAGTGAAGTCACCTGTACTATATCTGAACATATATAATCAACATCTAGTGAAGCCACCTCTGCTTTATCTCAGCATATATAATCAACATCTAGTGAAGTCACCTCTGCTATACATGAGCATATATAATCAACATCTAGTGCAGTCACTAGTGGTATAGATGAACATATATAATCAATATCTATTGAAGTCACCTCTGCTATACAATAGGATATGTAATCAACATCTAGTGAAGTCACCTGTACTATATCTGAACATATATAATCAACATCTAGTGAAGTCACCTCTGCTATATCTCAGCATATATAATTAACATCTAGTGAAGTCACCTCTGCTATATGTCAGCATATATAATCAACATCTAGTGAAGTCACCTCTGCTATATGTCAGCATATATAATCAACATCTAGTGAAGTCACCTCTGCTATATGTGAGCATATATAATCAACATCTAGTGAAGTCACCCCTGCTATATCTCAGCATATATAATCAACATCTAGTGAAGTCACCTCTGCTATACATGAGCAAATATAAACAACATCTAGTGAAGTCATCTGTACTATATGCAAGCATATATAATCAACATCTAGTGAAGTCACCTCTGCTATATGTGAGCATATATAATCAACATCTAGTGAAGTCACCTCTGCTATATCTCAGCATATATAATCAACATCTAGTGAAGTCACCTCTGCTATATCTCAGCATGTATTATCAACATCTAGTGAAGTCACCTGTACTATATCTGAACATATATAATCATCATCTAGTGAAGTCACCTCTGCTATATCTCAGCATATATAATCAACATCTAGTGAAGTCACCTCTGCTATACATGAGCATATATAATCAACATCTAGTGTAGTCACTAGTGGTATAGATGAACATATATAATCAATATCTATTGAAGTCACCTCTGCTATACAATAGGATATGTAATCAACATCTAGTGAAGTCACCTGTACTATATCTGAACATATATAATCAACATCTAGTGAAGTCACCTCTGCTATATCTCAGCATATATAATTAACATAAATTTTGTTTCAAAATTTTAACATTTGATTGGGGTGGAGGGTTACAAAAGCCTTACCCAAAATCTTTTCGGTTGAGATTTTCTAAAAGACCATGGGAAACTCAAAAAATAAGAGTAGGAATGCAGTTGTCTGGGTAGCTCAGTGGGTAGAGTTCGAATCCCGGTCCATAACCAGTACCCTGCATGTCTTCTCCTTCCCGTTATTCACTTACAATTCTTGTTCATTTGTTTTAACTTGTGACATTACAAATTGCTCGCCATTTGATTTTCTCTCTGTTAAATGAAATTTAAAACATCTTCGATGTAAATAGGCTACTCCATTATAAATCCATTGAGAGTACTGAGTTGTT
The DNA here is from genome assembly GCA_029721355.1 of Tegillarca granosa. Classification (NCBI taxonomy): domain Eukaryota; kingdom Metazoa; phylum Mollusca; class Bivalvia; order Arcoida; family Arcidae; genus Tegillarca; species Tegillarca granosa. Next base: position 22,000 of record JARBDR010000136.1, read on the forward strand.
CCCCTTGTACAGCACAAAGACCAAACTAAGTGATATTTTTTTAATATTAAAAGGTGACTTCACTAGATGTAATTTAGCGACATTCGGCGTTTTCCAGTTCCATTAACAGTTATTCGAGGTTAAAAAACTTTAAAGTGCCTTGTTCACGGAGAGTTGCCTATGAACTGTCAAAAAGAAACGAATTTGAAATAGTATATAAAAGAAATAATGACTCAATTGATCCCAGGACTGATAAAGGACCGCGTAGCGCAACGCATGAGTTAGTTGAAGACGGAAAACTGTCGTTAGAATTTACAAACATAGATTTAATTGTTACAGTAATTTCTATTCTGTTTTTCTTTTATGATGTTGTGTCTGACATTATATTGGCTTATGAATATTACAGCCTCGGTCGGTGGCTACATTTTGGTCTCACAACCGCCTTCATTGCAGCGCCAGCTGTCATTTCAAACATCCACAGTATTGTTTGGTACAAAAAAGACTACATTGTCGAGAAAGAAACGCGCGAAAAAGATCACAATTTTATAGAAACTTCAAGGAAAGTGTGGTACTGTAGAGTCATGTTTACTATTCCTTTTATGCTTGGACCAGTTGTTAGGTAATTCAATAAGATTGTTCTTCCCAATTTTTGCATTTAGTCCGTGGTGGATCAATGTTGATATGTGGGTAGCTGAGTTGGTTAAGTGCCCTGCTAGTATTGGGAAGGTCCTAGGTTAAAATCTAAGTCTGGCTTCTGCATTTTTACTATTCCTGTTAGTTGGGGGCTCTTCCAGCCTGGGAAGCCTGGGATTGACTGAACAACTGGATGACACCTGGGTAGAAGCCAGTAGTTTCGATTTTAGTACAAGGTCGAGCCAATAAGTAACCAGGCTACTCCATGTACTATTGACTGACATGGGCCCCTAAATACCTTAGCAATGGTCAAATGACAACTAGAGCATCAGTATGCAAAATCTTGTTGAAACAATTTAGGTCAAAAGATGATTTTCTTTTGCTTCTGGTGACAGTAAATGAGACTTGTGTTCATTATTATGAGGCAGAGAATAAATCTCAGAGTCATCAGTGAGTAGGGCCTAGGTCTTTGAGGACAAAAAATTTCAAGATGCAACCATCTGCTGGTATTTTGTCACAGTATTTTGTGACACAACAGTTTTTGTTATGTTGGACTTTTCGCCCAAAAGAAGATAGTACAGAAACTTGAGTGTACTATGCAAACTTGCTAGACCAGCTGTGAATCACCGTCCATGAAAAATGGCATGGTTAACTTTTGTTGTTTTGCTGCAACCGATAAATGTGAGAGTCCACAGTTGTTAAGTTGCAATGGATGCTGTAAAGTGAAATGGGTATGATTTAATACCACCTCCTGCCTATTCCTCTGACCTATCTCCTAGTGACTTCTTCCTATTTCCAAACTTGAAAAAGAATATTTGTGGACATCATTTTTGGTCTGATGAAGAAGTTGTAGTTGAGGGGTGGGTAAATTGAACAGACCCTGATTTTTTCAGTCCTGGGCTAATGGCACTTAAACACTATTAGTCTAAGTGCATCACACTAGAGGGCAATTACATTGAAAAAAACAACTTGTTCATCATGTACTGGTAGTTTAACAAAAAAAAAAAAAAAAAAAAGGCGGATCAGTAACCTATACTTATAGGGTACCTGTAACCAAAAATTTTTTTATCACAATTGTTTTATATATTATTTAAATATAACAATATTGAAAACTGCATCAAAATTGGTGACAAAATAAAAAAGTTACAGCGGTTTGAAATCCACATTTTATAACTTTCTTTTTATCGAAAAGTGAAACGCCTCGTTTTGAGTTATAAACGTGTGACGTCATTGCAGTATTAGAAGTAGTGTCTAACTTAATAGATAGTAGTAACAATGATGATATATTGATGTATGTAGAAGAAAGTAACAACTGTGACATGTACCTATTTATGTCAAATAGTTCGTCATTATTTCGGGAAGCAGTAGACAATCTTTTCAGTGATGAATTTGGAGTTAAACCGTTATTTATTCGAACCAGAAACGGTCGAATCTGATGAACATATTGAGTCGAGTCCCGACCTGCATTTGGTTGCATAGCTGTTGAAAAATACTTGACGAGTGTTAACTTGTCAATAACACGAAAAATGATTATATCTGTGACTTAAGAAAATAAATTATTTTATGAAGTCGGACTGGACAGACTCGAGAATTACGAAATGCTGCATAGCTATAACAAAAAATACGCGACTAGTTTCAACTAGTCAAATACACGAAAAATTAATTTTATCATCGACATTTTAAAATGAATTAAATATCAAGTCGGACTGGACAGACTACCGGATGAATATCATTGAACTTACTGTGGTGCCATGTGCTGATTTTGAATTTCTTTTAAAATAATGCATTCAAAATTTTGAATTCATTATTTTAATAAAAATTCGAAATCAGCACATGACAGTGGCACCGGGTAAAAATCAATACATAAAAAACCAATCGACTATGTTCTTTTATGCAATGTTTATTGACAGTTGAAATTAAATGACCGTGATGTAGAAAACTTTTAAGTAGTCTGGCGGCATCGCATTTCCTCGGTAATTGGAAAATGTTCACACAATTAAAGTTTGTAACATAGTTCTTTTCAACTGCCCGATGGTTAATTAATGCTGGGCTAATAAAAAAGAAAAAACAAGGTATTCCATCTCCAATTATTTTACTCGAAATATATTATAATTGTTTAAAATGAAATGACACGGATTTTAGAATGAAACCACATTTAAAAAAAACGAGATAATAATAATAATAATAATAATAATAATAATAATTTTATGAATTTGTATATATAGAATAAAGAATTTAAGAATATCACAGCTTAATGTATGCCCAAATAAAAGTGAAAACTAAAATCTAATAAAATCAAATGCTGTAAGTAGATCAAGAAACATGTTTTAAATAGACTATTCTGGTCGTCAATTTTTTTTATTTTGCCTGAAAGTTGTATTTTATAATATTAATAATAATAATAATAATTATTATTATTATTATTATTATTATTATTATTATTATTATTATTATTATAATGACATGAAAACTAAGAAAGAATTCTTTTTCTTACTTTTTGAAATTTACAAATGAAATATCCATTTTTTCCGGAGTGAAATCTTTATACTTTATATGACAAATAACGTTTACCAAATAAAAATATTTTACTTTACTCGAACTGTAAATATATTATTGTATATTACCGGTCGTAAGATAACTTTATCAACATGCAAATCAATTTTGCAAATTATAAGTGACATCCTGTTAATTACAGGTGTGGGTCTAAATCTAAGGAATGTGTCTAATAAACAAAAGGATTAATAATAATCTTAATTATCGGTACATGTCAAACGAATGTTAATTCCACTTCGTTAAATAGTTTTCCCGTAAAATAATCATAAAAAGTTAAACTACGACTTCGTATTTGACTTATTTTAGTAGTTGGTAAATAATATTCTGTGGAGGTATGTTACTGCTATGACGTCACAACACGGGAGCCTCGATATCGACCTTTTTGATTTGGATTTCTAGAGATGTATTAGAAAATCGCCGATATCTACCTTATTATGGAATGAAATTTTATGGAATTTTCGCTACAGTCATATTTAAGTACGACAAATAAAATATGTCAAAACTGAAAATCGTTACAGGTACCCTTTATGGATGACTGTTGAATATCAGAAATTTAGCCCCCAAACCATCCCCCCAGGTTAATTCACTCTCTAGTTGTTTTATTTGCTTGCTATTAGCAGAATATGCAAGTGGAAATAGACCACCCACAACCTTTTACTTAAGTGAATGATACCTGCCAATTTTGCACTCTTGTTTTAATTTAAATTTTTTTTTTAGTTGTTTAGAACCACTAGTTTTCAATACTCTACATTTCACAGAAACCGTCAATCGCACAAAATTTACTGGTCCATGGGACTAGCTGCTAGAAATTTTACAGGTCTTAAAAAATTGTTAACTTCAGCCTGGATACCTGTTGATTTTTAGCCCTGCATGGACAGGATTTTTAGCTCACCTGAGCTCAGAATGATGAGCTATTGCTATCCATCTTCATCTGTGTGTCGTGTGTAAACTTATAACATATTAATCTTCCTAATTAATTAATCTTCTCGAAAAACCACTGGGCAAAATTTAATGAAACTCGGTTACCACCAATTGCTAAAAAATTATATATAAATATATATTGATCAAACATCATATGTTCAAAGGTCAAAATCATAGAATGCATAGGTACACTGAAATGGTTAATGATTTGAAAATTAATTATTGAACTGTAGTTACTACATGCATATTAGCTACTTTTAAATAAAATGTGACTTGATATTTCTGATTAAGTGTTTTGGCAGTTCTAAACTTGAGAAAACTTGGAAAGTTTCTTTAATTAATATGTTGTCTATTGCACTTTGTAAACAATTTTGGACTTATTCTCAGGTGAGCATTAAGGCCCATGGACCTTTTGTTTTATTTTCAGCCTGTTCTTAGTCTAGACTTCATTTCAAGGTACAAATTTGTTTAATATTTTCTGTAATCATAATTAAATGTAACTGACTAACATTGCATAAAAAGTGTTCGAATAAGATTACTGCTTAATTATAAGTTCACAGTAACACATCCTCATAGAGAACTTGCACATCATTAAGAAACAAAGGAGTTTATACATTACAGTGAAACTGTTTTACAAGTTTTACTAATATTATAAATTTTGCTTTAAAGATAAAACTGAAAAATCTGTTTTATTTCATTACTTAAATTTATCTAGGCACATAGAGTACATTTATCATGGAATCAAGTCCAGATCTAAAGATCTGCCTCAGAACATAAAGGAACATCATCATCAGCAGATGTTATTCGAGGACATAGATGCTGGGTTAATGAGAATGTTAGAAGGATTCCTTGAGGCAGCACCGCAGTTAATATTACAGATGTACATCCTGATTACAGAAAGGCCTGAAGAAGCTATATACATGAGTAAGATTGGTTTTGGTAAATTTATGCCATAGGGAACTAAAACACTGTCACCATTGAGGACGTGACTGTGTAACTGTCTATAAATAAAATCAACATTGTTCCCATGCCTCCTGCAGTGAATTTGAATAGCTCTCAACTTTGTTCAATTTGTTGTTTCAACAGGTTAATCACATGGGAAATGATGATAGTAGTTTGTCATATTACCAAAAAATGCATTTGAATAAAAATTATAATGGATTATTTTGGTAGTCAAAGATTTCTGATTGTTACATTAAAAAGTTGGATATAATCTTTAAAGTTTAATACATATTTGTGAATGAAACAAACTTTTATATATAGTTATGATACAAGATCACACAGTGGCAAGATATTGTGATACAAGGTCACACAGTGGCAAGATATTGTGTGATATTATCTGTTTTCATTGACTACCCATCTGTCTCCTGGTGGTTTCTAAATAATAATTTGTAGGTTTATTGAAGGATTTTTCTTTAAACACAATTTTAGTACATGTACTATGAATTTAAAGTGCATGCAAGTTTTTTAGAACAGTTTTAAGTTTTTAAAACCAAAAGTCAGAAAACTATGTTGACAGGGAAAATAAATCATTGACTAAAGTAATATGCTTGGCGAAAGAACAGTCACTACCCACTTTCAAGTCTTGGGTCAGACCCAGTCAGGGTTGGAACCCACATATATCCGCAGTATGCAAAGGTACTGTTTAATATACAATTAGATGCTGTATATTATTTTTTCATTTATTTTTACCAATCATCTGTTGTGTCTAATATTGGTCAACATTAAAATGATATAAAATTATACTGAATAAAATTATATAATCATTAATGGCAATGTAACAACAAAACCAAGTTTGAATCAACATTTAATGTCATATGATAGTTAAATGAGAAGATTACTAAATAACAAACAAGTCATTTCTAAGTTATCAATGTCTGATTTAGGAATACAATTTCAAAATTTCTTTTATTAAAAGTATACAAGAATTTAATGTAGATATTTCTGTAATGGAGAGATTTGAATTTGCAATTGCATCCTATTGCAAAAAAATATACAAAAACAGATTTCATTGGAAATAAAATTTAACTATAGTAATCTTTGATGAGTATTTCCAGTTTGAGCAATGATTAAAGATATATTTTTATTTTTACAGCATACATAAGACCAGTAGCCATGTTAGGTTCCTGGATAGGTGTTACCTGGTCCCTTGTGTCCTATTACAAGGCAATGAGGGCTGTTCATGAAGTTAGAGATGGGACAGCAGAGACAGTTACTGATGTGAATAGCTTCTTTAAGTTTCTGTTTAAGACTGGGAGTTACTTCCTTTACAGAGCCAGTGAAGTTGGACCACGGGTCGTAATTATAGCATTGTTTGCATCACAGTTTTCTTATTTTATATTTGTTGCTCTAGGAATTCATTGGTTAATCATGTTTGTTTGGTTACGATGTCAAAAGACACACTTTTATAAAGATACAGAAAGGAAGAAACGTGCAGAGATAGTTTTTAATATGATAGTCGCCTATATTTGTATCTTTTGTTTTTTAAACCCTCGTGATGGGCACACACGATATAGAGCATTACTTTACTATATATTATTTCATGTAGAAAATTTAATCATGATGCTGGCATGGCTTTACTTTACAGATGACAAAAGTGACTGGTTTTATTTTGCCACTATGTTATTAGTACCATTAGGTTTATTCTTCCAGATTTTCTTTCAGTTGTTGTTTTATAATTGCTTTCACACAAAGAAAAATGAAATCAAATGTTGTCTGTGGCCTATAGAAAATTATAACTGTTTTGTTTCTGTGTGCCATGAAGTCGACTTGGATCGACCACCAGAGCCAGTTGCTGTATAAAATTCAACAATGATAAGTTACTGATTCTAAAAGTTTGTACTGATCAAGAACCATTGATCGGTCAGGTTAAGCTGCAGCTCTCAAAAAAAAAAGGATTTTTTTTTTAAATTAGGAGCCTGAAACAATAAAATGTAAATGTTACTCTTATGTTAAGTGAAAATTTCTGAAGTTTCCATTTTATAGTTTTTCCAACACTGAATTAAAATTAATGAATGTTTAATTTTCAACACATAACAGGCTAACACTTACGTGAGTTTAGTTTGCCTCATAAGTGAATATTTTTTACCAAATTGTGAAATATGAAAATAAAAACAACTATTTAGTTTAAATAGCAAACATCAGCACTACTTTTGATCAGTCATGAATAATTCTGTCAGATGACTTGATGACATGGAATTACACCTGGTGTAGGACATGATTGGTGTCAGACTTGGAATTACACCTGGTGTAGGACATGATTGGTGTCAGACATGGGATTACACCTGGTGTAGGACATGATTGGTGTCAGACATGGAGTAACACCTGATGTAGGACATGATTGGTGTCAGACTTGGTATTACACCTGATGTAGGACATGATTGGTGTCAGACATGAAATTTCACCTGGTGTAGGACATGATTGGTGTCAGACTTGGAATTACACCTGATGTAGGACATGATTGGTGTCAGACATGGGATAACACCTGGTGTAGGACATGATTAGTGTCAGACATGGAATAACACCTGGTGTAGGACATGATTGGTGTCAGACATGGAAATACACCTGGTGTAGGACATGATTGGTGTCAGACATGGGATTACACCTGATGTAGGACATGTTTGTTGTCAGACATAGAGTTACACCTGATGTAGGACATGATTGGTGTCAGACATGGAATTACACCTGGTGTAGGACATGATTGGTGTCAGACATGGGATTACACCTGGTGTAGGACATGATTGGTGTCAGATTTGGAATTACACCTGATGTAAGACATGATTGGTATCAGACATGGAATTACACCTGATGTAGGACATGATTGGTGTCAGACATGGAATTACACCTGGTGTAGGACATGATTGGTGTCAGACATGGGATTACACCTGGTGTAGGACATGATTGGTGTCAGATTTGGAATTACACCTGATGTAAGACATGATTGGTATCAGACATGGAATTACACCTGATGTAGGACATGATTGGTGTCAGACATGGAATTACACCTGGTGTAGGACATGATTGGTGTCAGACGTAATTACACCTGGTGTAGGACATGATTGGTATCAGATTTCATGTGATATACATCATTTATTATATTTATAAACTAACTGACAATTCAACATGAGGGTATGAGGTAGTGATGATTATTGTTGAAGTTTCTACCCTACATCACTATATTATTGTAAAAAATTATGTATTAAAATAAAATTGTTTGAAATGACCAGCAGAATTGTCACTTTACTCATGTGACTTTTTTTTTCTACCTCTTCATATCTCAGAAATCTTTTATGTATTTATGTTTGAGATCATGATTTGCAAAAATGTTTCCATTTTAAAAAAACAAGGGAAAAAAAAACAACATTTTTTTTAAAAACTCATTTTTTTCAACTCAGGGTAAAACTGATTCATTGCCACCATTTGTAAAGTTAATTTATTATTTATTATTATTATTATTATAATTATTATTATTATATTTTATTTTTTGGTCATAGTGAGTTTGACAAGAAATGAAAAAAAACTTGCTAAGCTCAACATAAAATAACTACATGTTATTGAGGATTTTAAAATACTGTGACATTGTATACCAGGGCCTAGTATTTGCTTTTGTTTAGGTTGTGCTGGCAAGCCTGTTTTTTGTTTTTGGAAATTTATAATACGATTTTGAATACATGCACTTTAATTGTATGGACTTGATATACATACATGTACTAGTACATGTATTTATTTCTGCAAACATTTAATGCACAAACTTTTTAAAAATATCTCTAACTCTGCTTTCAGATGGTATACCTGCTAGAAGCTTTGCACTGTTGTTTATATGTTATTAAACAAGCAGGTGGGATTTTGCCACTGGGTTTAGTTAATTTGTGTTAATTCAAAAGAATCATGTCATACTACATTACTTTTAGCAATCTCAGGATATAAATTGAGAAAATCTTTATTAGAAAGTTTTATGATTTCTCTTTGTCTTATTTATCCAGAAGATCAGTAAATTGACTGGAACATACTGGGCACATAGTATCACTGTACATGGTCAGTAGCAGGGTGTTTAGGTATATTTAAGCTAACTGTAATCTTCTGTATACTCTTTGTTTGAAATGCCAATGAATATTTTACAAGTCAATACAGATTCATTCCATGCTCATTTGGACTGTCTCATAAAAATACAAATTAGCTAGTATTTCTATGGGAAGATTGCAATTTTCTGTTTTTATTCTGTTAATTTTATGACTATATTGTTTAAAAAAAATTAATTGTTATAGGAATTTATGTTTTTGGGAATAGATGTTTTGCTAGGTATGTTGGTAATCTTTTTTATAAATGTCTTACTTAAAATAAAGCTTCATTTTTAATTTTTGTAAAACTATCATTAATTAGATCTGAATCATTAATTCATTGAATTTTTTTTTTATAGAAACCTGTCCTTGGAAACAAACTACATACAGCATCACCTCAAAAGTATTCACAGAAACATTAACAAGGGGGAAATTAAAACCTGTATGAAAAAAATCTAAAAAAAATAACTTTCCGCAATTGGTCGAAGCAACAAATATATCCCAGTAATTAGTAAGATGCTCCTTAACATGAATACAAGCCATTATTTGCCTAGGAATGGAATGATACAGGTTTTTTACATACTGTAAACCGTGAAAATTTAGCAGCAGTGTTATTTTAGCGCAATTAGTGGGAGAATTCAACCGCTAAAATAAAACTGTCACTAAAATTTTACAAAACTTAACAGGGAAATACTCATGATCCCCTGAAACGACAGTCTTTGATGATGTTTAACTGCTATTCTTGTTAAATATTATACCCGTCATATAATTATAATAATGATCAAAGAAAAAAAAATGTTTTTAAAAAGGATTTGATCATTGAAAAGATATTTCGATCTACACATACATAAAAATCAACAAATAAGTTTTAATTGGTCCAATTAGTTCATTTCTGTTTCAGCTTAGAGAACGATATGCACACACATATGGCTTCATGTACTTAATTAATATTACTAATCACCTGTTCATAAGTAATTAAGCATGTGTATAAAATAGTGTTTATAGTATCTATGTATACAGTTGGCTTAATTAAGATTATTTTATTGTCTGGTACAGGTGTAAATTTTGGGGTCTCAAACAGGGTAATCACTGCCGCTAAAATAAAACTGCGCTAATACAGCTGGCACCTTAAAATTGCTAAAATTTCTATGTGCTAATATAAAGCAGTTTACAGTATATTAGAGAGTTAAGCTAACCCAAATGTACATCATTCCATCAAACACCTGATCCTGGGTGTTAATATGTCTGGAGCAGTTTCTTAACCTCTGCTTTATCCACTGCCAAAAATTCTCAATTATTTTAAGGTCTGGTGACTGGGAAGGCCAGGTCATGCCATCAGTTCCATTATCTCTCTTCCACTCCTCAACGATTCTGGCCTAATGAACTGGGGCATTGTCATCCTGGAAGTGGTAATGTCCATCAATGAAATGATGGGCTAAAACAGGCAAGAGATAATTATCCAGTATATCTCAATATTTAGCACCATTAATGTTTCTGTCTACCTTGCATAAAGTACCAACACTAGTAACTAATGCAGCTTAAATCATTCTGGACGAAATGCTTCCTCTGCAGTTCTCCAAATGTACACACAATGATTTTCTTCAATTACTACCTTAGACTCATCACTAAATATCACCTGACTCCAAGGATTTTTGACTGTCCACCTTCTCCACTCAAGACACCAAAAGAAAAAAAAAACGCTTTCTTTTATTCACTTTTCTAATGACAATTTTCTTATGAATTACACATCTAAAAAGCTTTTGCTTGTGCAGATATCTCTGAATAGTCTTCTCATGAACTTGCACATTACCTGCATTATTAACTTCCCTGGTATCATCCTGTAAAGGCAACCGATGATTCTTTTAAAAATCCGGAACAAACCATGCTCCAGCTTGAACACTCATCTTTCTGGGACATCCTTTCCTGGGCTTATTTTCAGTATTTTTTTGTAGCTAAAATTTTCTTCCATACTAACAGAATCATAGACTCTGGAATTTTGAACAATCTGACAATTTCACAGTTTCTGTGACCCTCTTGTTTTAATTCTACAACAGCTTGTTTATGATCCTCACTAATTTCATCATAAACAAACAGGTTATTTACGACCAAGGTTAATGCAGATGACATATGTGACATCACATACAAGAATGAAAATGTAAGAAATTGTATGGATCATCTAAAACATTTTTTTTTACTATTAACTGATTACAGCTCAAATCAAATCAGTATTAAAAAATCAATTTCCACCATTTTGTTATTTTGCGAATACTTTGGAGCTGATTCTGTAGCTCTTGATAATGTTTTTTTTTTTTTTTTTTTTTTTTTTTTTTTTTTTTTTTTTTTTTTTTTTTTTAATTTATTGTTATATTGTTATAAATAACCAAACCTGCTATTCTAACTATAGCGTTTGTCTTAAGAACAGTAGATGTCATTAGACTAAAGCCTTTACATGTTAAACAACACTGAATATCATATTTTGAAAAAGAGGAATGTTTTTTCCTTAAAAATTTTATGATTTCTAGCAGTTGTACAGTTCATTTTAGAAATAATTTTAGAAAACATTGCTTTTCTTAATTGTTAAAGTATTTAAACTAATTTGATTGTTTTGTTATAAGATATGCTTGTAGATTCCATTATAGTTTTTGTATGCCTATGGAAATTGTTATTAAGCAAATAATACTGTAGACAATGCTAAAATGTGTTTTTTAAACCTAAGTTTAATGTTTATTCTATGCAAAATTTTGATTCATTTATGAATTATTTAATGGGGTTTTATGTCCCAGTCAAAAATATTTCACTTATGTTGAGAAGTCACCTGCTATAGGTAAAGTAGCAGAAATTTTTACCTTTGCAGTGTGTAGGGAGCAATGTGCATGGAGGGTTCTTCAGCAAGCCATGGCTGCCACGACACGGGGCATGGTTTTAATGTCTCCTACAAAGGACTAAGTAGCTTTCATTTCTGAATGCTGAGTGCTTGGTGAAAGAACAGTCACTACCTATTTTCAAGTCTTGGTTATACCCAGCAAGGGTTCGAAACCCCCTCCCCCCTCCCACATATGAGGTGAGCACTCTACCAACTGAGCTACCTTAGTGGTACCATTCTATGCAAAGAGAGAAGAGTCATATCAATATTTTATTTATTGTAATCTACCAGTATGTTATGTAATAGTTTATATTGTTTCACATATGTGAATATAGAGGATAAGGGATGGTGTGAGATAGTATGAGGTATCTTTTGTTAGTGTTACTATACCCTCTTGCAAATAAAGTGTATATGGATTATGGGGGTATTTAGGAATAAACTTGTCTATTTAGCTGTCTGTCTTAAGACAATATGACAATTTTAAATTGACATATGTATTTGGTATGTAGCTTCAATGCATAATTACAAAGTTTAAATTTCTGTTTAGTTCATTTATACAGGTGTTATTGCCCTAAATAAAAAAAAAAACTCTTTAAAAATCTTTTCTTAGATAGTAAATTTATTTTAAAAAAGACCTGACATCATGCCTAATACCTGCAATTTCTTAAGTATGTAGTTTATACAATTGTGAAAAAATTCTAAAAATAGGCAACACAATTTTTGTTTTTAATTTTTGAATTGCATAATCTTTACACTTTTACAGGCTTTAGATCAATCTTTAAGTCCTATTACTTTTTTGCACTAAAATAAGTTGAAAAAATTGGTATTTTTGATTTTTCAAGATTTTTCTCAATTAAGTTCTCATTGTCATAAGTTTCTAATGCCTGATCATTATTCACTATCAGGTTTTCTATTGTCATCTGGATATTAAATATTAATAAGACATAAATAATTAATTAAACTTTTTATATTGATCCATCTATGTTGTATTCATATCTGTGGAACTGATAAAAACCTTTCTTTTTAATTTTTTAATTAAGAATCATTTCCGACAAAAAAAAAGTTTATTATCAATAACTTCATATTCATTACAATATTCATTGCATTTTGTAAAATATAAAAATTATTACAATATTATATTTAATTTTAGCATAATAAAACAAAAAGTACAAATTATAGGTACCTCATACCATCTTATACCTAACAAACCCAGGAATCACAGAGTATAAAATGTACTATCATTTTTATGCAAAATTATATGAACCCAGTACTTAATATATTTATATTTAGATACATAAAGTAAATTGTAAATATTATTAGGCCAGTGTGCATTACATTTAGTATATAAAACTTTTTCTTAACATTTTTTATTTAAAAATGTTAATGGACTAGATATGCCAACAGATGTGCTGGGATTAGATATGCCATAAGATGTGCTGGGATTAGATATGCCATAAGATGTGCTGAGATTAGATATGCCAAAGGCTGTTCTTTGGTATTGTTTTGACTGTGTCCATCAGGCTCTTTGCAATATGTAGATAACTAGTTTCTGTTAGAATTTTTATGTTGCAGAAATGATTTCAGTTAGGATTTTTATGCTGCAGAAATGATTTCAGTTAGGATTTTTATGCTGCAGAAATGATTTCAGTTAGGATTTTTATGTTGCAGAAATGATTTCAGTTAGGATTTTTATGTTGCAGAAATGATTTCAGTTAGGATTTTTATGCTGCAGAAATGATTTCAGTTTGGATTTTTTTGCTGCAGAAATGATTTCAGTTAGGATTTCAGTTAGGATTTTTATGCTGCAGAAATGATTTCAGTTAGGATTTTTATGTTGCAGAAATGATTTCAGTTAGGATTTTTATGCTGCAGAAATGATTTCAGTTAGGATTTTTATGCTGCAGAAATGATTTCAGTTAGGATTTTTATGCTGCAGAAATGATTTCAGTTTGGATTTTTTTGCTGCAGAATGATTTCAGTTAGGATTTTTATGTTGCAGAAATGATTTCAGTTAGGATTTTTATGTTGCAGAAATGATTTCAGTTAGGATTTTTATGCTGCAGAAATGATTTCAGTTAGGATTTTTATGTTGCAGAAATGATTTCAGTTAGGATTTTTATGCTGCAGAAATGATTTCAGTTAGGATTTTTATGTTGCAGAAATGATTTCAGTTAGGATTTTTATGCTGCAGAAATGATTTCAGTTAGGATTTTTATGCTGCAGAAATGATTTCAGTTTGGATTTTTATGCTGCAGAAATGATTTCAGTTAGGATTTTTATGCTGCAGAAATGATTTCAGTTGGATTTTTATGTTGCAGAAATGATTTCAGTTAGGATTTTTATGTTGCAGAAATGATTTCAGTTAGGATTTTTATGCTGCAGAAATGATTTCAGTTAGGATTTTATGCTGCAGAAATGATTTCAGTTTGGATTTTTATGCTGCAGAAATGATTTCAGTTAGGATTTTATGTTGCAGAAATGATTTCAGTTAGGATTTTTATGCTGCAGAAATGTGATTTCAGTTAGGATTTTTATGCTGCAGAAATGATTTCAGTTAGGATTTTTATGTTGCAGAAATGATTTCAGTTAGGATTTTTATGCTGCAGAAATGATTTCAGTTAGGATTTTTATGTTGCAGAAATGATTTCAGTTTGGATTTTTATGCTGCAGAAATGATTTCAGTTAGGATTTTTATGCTGCAGAAATGATTTCAGTTAGGATTTTTATGTTGCAGAAATGATTTCAGTTAGGATTTTTATGCTGCAGAAATGATTTCAGTTAGGATTTTTATGTTGCAGAAATGATTTCAGTTAGGATTTTTATGCTGCAGAAATGATTTCAGTTAGGATTTTTATGCTGCAGAAATGATTTCAGTTAGGATTTTTATGTTGCAGAAATGATTTCAGTTAGGATTTTTATGCTGCAGAAATGATTTCAGTTAGGATTTTTATGCTGCAGAAATGATTTCAGTTAGGATTTTTATGTTGCAGAAATGATTTCAGTTAGGATTTTTTTGCTGCAGAAATGATTTCAGTTAGGATTTTTATGTTGCAGAAATGATTTCAGTTTGGATTTTTATGTTGCAGAAATGCAAAATTCTTGATGGACTAAAGATACAGGCTGTGCTGTTTTTCTGACTAGCCTTTGTTTTGTTTGCAGTCATTATACTCTTTGACAAGATTGTAGATGGTGTTTTTACCAAGTATGTAGTAATCATAATTGTAGATCAGAATTGGAAGTTAGTGTAGAACTAGTGGTAGAATTGTCAGTGTTTAACCCATTACACCAAATTATACTTTTTATTTCAACTATACAATGTTATTGTAATTATTTTTAAAAGCCTTATTGGCCAAGTGGTTCAAAGGACTGACATCCAGATCTAAGGGCCTTCCATTGGCTAGCTAGAATGAAAAAGTTTGTTACTTTGCTTGCCAAAAGAGGCTCCAGTTTCATCCACAAACCAAGAACTAAAAGTCTTGATATAAGTGAAATAATTTTGCAGGATATAAGGTGCCATACAGCCAAACAACTCTTACATGTATATTTAAAGTACATTTGTAGAACTAAAAAGTGTATTAAGTTATGATATTGTTTCAGAATTTTTGCATGTATATACATAATTTTGTAATTATAAATATACCGGTTATAAATATCATATTTGCAATTAACAGCATCTTATATTACCCTCTTCATAAGTTTCAAATTAAAAATGTTGAAGTGTTAAATTAATTTTGAAGGCTAGCTATGAAATAGTAATTAATTTTTTTCACACTATGATTGATGATTTATATCAGTAATTCATAACCCAACATACTATACACATAATTTTTTATTTAAAACTATAGACATAAATAATTTTATACCAAGTTTCATAATCATTCTTTCACTTCGTATTAACAAATTTTGGCAATTGTCAAATCTTCATGCTAATTTATGCGACTACAAATAAAATGATCAGAAAAAATTGGAAACAAAAGAGATTTTTAATTTGACACCTTACATTGTTAAATATTGTGAAAACTGAAAAAAATTAAATTCCAAATTGTCAAGGTGATTGTGGAACAGTGGTATGCTAATGGTTCACATTATTGTGCATATTTCTGTTTCATACATACATGTAGAATAATTAAGAAATAGTTCATTTATAAAACATTTTATTTTGTTACGTACCAGTCGTGGAAAATGTTTTTGTACCTTTTGGAGGTTTTGAATGACACTCCGTTATTTTGTCATATTTATTTTGCCAAAATATTAAATCAGTATATACATTCTATAAATTACATCAAATATGTTTATTTTATGTGATTAAGCTTATATTTCATGGAGTGACTGAGCATACAGATTCAATAGAACCATTAAGATTTACAAATATATCTTTTGTAGATAAAATTTTTCTTTTGAATAGTGGTTCATTCTGGATCAAGTAGGCCAAATGATAAAAACATGCTGGTCCATTAAACCTCTACCAAAAGCTTATCTTTCACATTTACTTTGGATTATGAGGAAAGTTATCATTTTTCTCATCACTATGGGGACAACTTGTTTTAAACACTTGTACAGAACTTGTTTAGCTCTTTGTCATCCCCCATGCATGGGCGTCTTTTTATTTTTTGAAAAATAAAGAAAAGTGAATTTTTTTTCCACTCCTTCTTTGAATGACAAGAAAAGTATTCATCTCTTCCATCTCTACAGAAACTGTTTTTATTTTACCTCTTTACTGAAAGTGCTCGTTTCTTATGCAGAGAATTTTTTCTCTTTCAACTCTATTTATGGTGATTCTTTTACATCTTCCTTTGATGGTTTTTCTACCTCTTCTTTTTCTATCAATTTTAAAGTACTTATTTCTGTAACAGCTACAATATCCCCATGTTTGTCTGTTCTACCTCTACTTTAGATCCTATAATATAATGTAAAGCTCATTTTGTATAAAGTCATATAATTTTCTTAAATGTGTTCCTAAAACTAGGTAATCATAGGTCTTATCTGATATAATGATTTTTATATACATGTAATTGTTTCAAGTAATTTTGATCATTGTGAAGACAGTATGCATTTGTTGTTTTTGTTTGAGGATATTTTTTAGAAGTTTGTACTTAATCTAGTTTTGTACTTATATTTTATATTCAATACATAGAGGATATTTAACAGTGAAGTATGAATATGAAATTTATTTTGTCGAGTGGAGTGAGAAAATATTGATTTTCTCACTTCACAAGACAAAATAAAATCATAATCATACTTCACTGTTAAATGTTCTATTTCTTTTATATCACTGTTTGAATTGTTTTTGTATCCGACATGTTTGGTTAATTAAAACAATGGAATGCGCTGTCGCCGTACAGATGTGACCGTTGTTGACGATACTAAACAACATTGACAAGGTACACTGTTATTCGCTCGTCTAATGGTTGTCCATTTCGGAAAAACATGCAGCACCCAAGTGTGACGAGAAACAAGTACAGGGCACCCGTTCGCTAATAATAAAAAGGGGAGTAACTCTAATTAAAAACCCTCTAAATTGCATGTGAAAGAATTCGGAGTGAAATACAATATATTTTATGTATATTAAATATATGTATTTCACTGCTGTAAAAATATGTGTTTTATCAGTTAAATATTTTCCATTATATCATTATTTGATATAAAATAAAGATATATATTTAATTGGTACGTTATATTATGCATACTCATAACAATATTTTACAGACTTTAAAGTGACCTTTTTCTCTATTTTTTATCTTTAATTTAATTAAAATTAATACATGTATTAAACAGAAAATGAATAATAGAAATTCAAGAAAAAAAATATTTTTAAAAAAATTGGGGAAAAGACCCAGAAAGTTTTTTAATCAAATATTGTTTTACACATACTCTTGCAGTTTTTGTTTGTTTTGATTCAGTAAATTTGAGGTATGAAGTTAAGAAATGGACCCTTTTATCTGTTTATTTTGTCATATACATTGATATGAAAAAAGTGTATATAAATACTTATTGAGACTGGGTGGTCTTAATGGAGACTAACACAGTACCTCTTGTAGCCTTGGTTTAAATTCTAGTAAGTGTTGTTGTGTCAAAAATATTGACTATGGTATATTATTTTTTTTTTTTAGAATTTTGTAGAATTGTTGGAAAATATATGTTCTGGTGTTCATTTTTTCCATTTTTTTTTTTTTTTGACCAATTAAATAAAGGTATGGATTTTAAACTTAATTTACATATAACAGTTATAAATATATAGCACAAATATAGATTCTTATAAAATTAATGTATACATTTCATTAACATGATCATTAAAATAGTGTAATCCTAAAATTGGTTTTGATTATATGCTTCGTACTTTACATTTATATAAAATAGAGATGAGCTTAACACAGTGAATTTATCCCATACAATGAAGCCAAGATATAGGATTGTTTAATGCAAAATATAAAGAAAATAATTTGCCTATTTTCATAGTAGTGTATATTTGATTAATTGAATTGAAATTTTTTATTATTGTATAAACATTTTTGGCAACAGTTTTTTTCTTTATATATTCTTATAATTTATATTGCATGTCATATTTTTATAGTTTTATATCAAAATTGTGATTTATAAGATTTAAATACAGTTTACTTTTATGGTAATGTTTGTATTTTTTACAGTTTGTTAATAAATTATTCTTAAAGTTAAAAATTTTGTTTGTTATGTATAAAGAGCATTGTTTCCACATTGTCACGATTGTGATTAAATGTTGAAAAATTATGAAATCTCATTCAAGTAGAGAATAACTAGAGGAACAGTTCAAATAATGGAAATATAATAAAACACAAACATACTGATCCGTGTCCAATTCACAATCCCAAAAAACAAAGTAAAATTTTTGAAAACTGACCAATTTAGTCACACACGTGAACTTCCATCAGGCAGATGCTCCGGAAAGGTAAGCACCTCCTGTCTAGCTAGCTACATCCATCACGCGCAAGGTCAGTTTTGAGAATGAAAGGAAAAATGAACTATGTTGGGTCAAATAAATCTAGTATAAGTTTGGATACAGTGACTCCATACTTATCATAATATTG
>JARBDR010000137.1:0-42937 GCA_029721355.1 Tegillarca granosa
GGGTTACTGTCCCGAATATGGGTTGTCATATGACATTTTTAATCTGCTTGAAATAAAAAAGTTTGGACAACCCTTATATTTCTTAATTGTTATTTTTGGTGTATAATGAGATTTCAAAGGTGGTTTGAAACCTCGCATAGTTTTAATTCTCTAACACAATTGTCATATACCATTTTTGAACGTATTTTATGATTAAATTTAAAAAATAGTAAATGACACAATTATTGCATTTATGCATGGTTCAGTCTTGTATCCATTGCATATTGCTGTGTTTTTAACAACTTTTGTGGGTGTAGTTTTTAACAAACCGTTGAATTTAAATGGTCTGTCTGTTTGTATGTCGGGGTCCTTCTTCAAGCTTTGCGGATATTGATAGACTCACACACACACACACACACACACACACACACACACACACATATATATATAAGCCTTTTTCCAAAAAAGATGTTAGAGAACACAAAAGTAATTGACATTGTTGAGGAGGTAAAACGTCACAAATGTAAAAACTGGCAAATGCTTCAAGAGTCGTACTCAAGAGTATAATATTATTCTTTGTTTGAAATATAATTGTTACTAAACCATATTCATTATTAATAAAACTCCGTTTTTCAAGGTTTGTAGCCACATTGAACATAATTTTACAATTATTCTATTGACATTATTTTACTGAGAGGTGACCTAATGTACAATGTCAGTCTCTGCTCAAAATCTTATTTCAAAAAGTCTGCACACTCCATAAAATTTTCAATTTTACCTCAAACTGAAAATTTTCTATGTCCAATAACTCCACCTTATTATCCTTATAAGGTTTGATTAATAACTGGTAATGCGAGATGACATCACAAATGTCATAACTTAATTATAATAACAACAACAGAAAATAGAGTTGAACACTTATGAACTGTGAGCATGTGACCATTCCAAGCCATGTTTACTGGCATTACCTGAGGGGACATTTTCAAAACATTTTAAAGAGTAAAATAAGAAATAGTTTTTCTTTCAAATTTCAATTGCTTGCTTGAAAATTCAGTTAATGTTGAAAAAAATCATATCCATATTTAAGTTGTTTAAAACTTGATAAAGAAATTTTTTTCCAACTAAATCTTTTATTTCATTTCCTTGGCAAGGCATAATTTAAGACAACCCCTCTGAAGACAGAAAATATTATGCATTTAAGAACACACTGAATGCACTCCAAAATTCAAAAAATGAAACTAAAGCAATATTTATTTAGATATGTTAATCAAGCTATTTTGCTTTGATTGCAATAAATTGAAATATTGATTCTAGTTTAAACTATATAACATTTAGGTGGTAGTTATGCAAATTTTACTGACCTCTCACTATAATTAATGAATAATTTAACAGACCATGCCTTATAAGGATAAAAAGGTGGAGTTGTTGGACATAGACAATTTTCAGTTTGAGGTAAAATTGAAAATTTTATGGAGTGTGCAGACTTTTTAAAATAAGATTTTGAGCAGAGACTGACATTGTACATTAGGTCACCTCTCAGTGAAATAATGTCAATAGAATAAATTGTAAAATTATGTTCAATGTGGCTACAAACCTTGAAAACGGAGTTTTATTAATAATGAATATGGTTTAGTGACTACTTTAAAAAATTCAAAATTAAATTTCGGCAATAAACTTTTAAAGAACTTAACAATTTTTTTTAGTCAATAATCTGTAATCCCCGCAGATTATTACAGCTTTGTGTTTGAACTCAAATCGGTATGAGACCTTATTCGTAAATTGCACAGATCTAGAAAATGCATGGACGGTCGACAATATTCCATGATTAGTGAACTGATGTTCAAGTGTTTGATGGGCTTGCCTCCGTTGTATCCGACGATGTAAATTTAGCAATAAATAAATAAATAAATAAATAAATTAATTAATTCATTCATTAAATATGTGGGCTGATTTTGGGAGAGTTAACACAGTTAGGTTGGCAAACGGCATTCGTGGAATGATTTTTAACCCCGATCACATTCAGAAAGATTGTGTTATGTCTTTGACAGCGGCTTGCAACATTAAATAATCTTGTCGCCTGTCGCATTTTCTAGCACTATTTGGTGGTGGAGCACCGGTCAAGTTTTTAATTTTTTAATGACCTGTCTTAAAAATCTTTGTTTTCGCAATTTAATTTCTCATAATAAACAAAGTACAAGTGTACTCTTGTCCTATATTTCACCCTTTACTGCCTTCAAAAATCTATTTCTTCACCTTTATGAGTAACTTTGCATATCGGCCCTAACTTCATTGCCCGCGACAGTATCGGCCCTCAGATAAAAAAAATTGTATATGTCGATAGAGCTAAAAGCAATGTTATCCTTTTGATTAGATGAAGCATCAGATTTGCTTTTTGATTCACTATTTATACTTTTAATACTTAAATGACTGTAGTTTTTTCCTTTAGGAACACCATTTAGTAAATCAGCACCGACGGTTTTATTTTTTTCCTAGGGAAACTTAATGCTATGGTGGCTTATTTCTGACATCGACATAATTTTAGTTGACATAAAATTATCTCGACATGTCGACTTAATATCTTGACAAATCAAGATATTTATGGTGGCTTATTTCTGACATCGTATGGTGGCTTATTTCTGACATCGACATAATTTTAGTCGACATAAAATTATCTCAACATGTCGACTTAATATCTTGGCAAGTCGAGATAATTTCATGGAAAGTTGTGATAATATCATGAAAAGTTGTGATACCAAAATAAAAAGTTGAGATAATTAACACGACTTGCCGCGATAAAAATAAGTCGAGATATCAAGATAATTATCACGACTGGTCAACATAAGTATCGCGGCAAGTCGTGTTACATATCTTAACTTTTATTTTGGTATCACGACTTTTCATGATATTATCTCGACATGTCACGATATTAAGTCGACATGTTGAGATAATTTTATGTCGACTGAAATTATGTCGATGTCAGAAATAAGCCACCATAACATCGACATAATTTTAGTCGACATAAAATTATCTCGACTTGTCGACTTAATATCTTGACAAGTCAAAATATTATCATGGAAAGTTGTGATACCAAAATAAAAGTTAAGATAAGTTGCACGACATGTCGCGATGCATATGTTGACCAATTGTGATAATTATCTCGATATCTCGACTTAATTCTATCGCGGCAAGTCGTGTTACTTATCTCAAATTTTTATTTTGGTATCACAACTTTCCATGATAATATTGTGACTTGTCAAGATATTAAGTCGACTTGTCAAGATATTAAGTCGACATGTCGAGATAATTTTATGTCGACTAAAATTATGTCGATGTCAGAAATAAGCCACCATAGATATTATCATGGAAAGTTGTGATACCAAAATGAAAAGTTGAGATAAGTAACACGACTTGCCAGAAATGTCTGTCAATACCTTAAATTGAGATAACCGCCACATTTTTATATTTAGATATCTGCCACAATTTTAAATTGAGGTATCTGTCATTATTTCATATTACGATATCTGTCAATATTTTAAATTGAGATACCTATCACGATTATTTTATATTTAAATATCTGTCAATATTTTAAATTGAGATATCTCCTATGATTTTGTATTTAGATATCTGCCACTATTAAAATTGAGATATCTGCTACAATTTGATATTTAGATATCGGTCACTATTTTAAATGGAGATATTTTCCACGATTTTATATTGAGATATCTGCCACTATTTTTAATCGATATATCTGCAATGGCATGACTTCATATTAAAACATCTGCCCCTATTTTGAATTGAGATACCTGCTTTGATTTTATATTTAGATATCTGCCACTATTGAAAATTAGATATCTGCCACGGTTTTTTTATGAAGATATCTGTCACTATTTTAATTATTAAGATATCTGCTATCATTTTATATCTCAGAGATATTTGTCGCTATTAAAATTGAGATATCTGCCACGAGTTTATTTGAGATATCTGGGCACCTTGATTTAATAATGAGTTATTTGCCACAAATCAACATATTATTTTAACCAGCGACATTTGTCGCTGTTTAAACATATAGAAACAATAAATCGCAGATAAAAGAGTTTATTTGTTATATTTTAAATGACAGAAATCGATCAAGTAAATGATCGCGGTATTTATAAATAATTAGTATTTTTCCACTGAAGATCGAAATGACTCTTGACGTTTTTGAACCGCGGACGAAATGGCGACAGGTACAGAAAGGTTGTTAGGTAAGCAGGACGCGAGATTAACGCTTGTAAAAAAGCGATAGTAGAAGACCCATAGAGATTAATATACACAGACATTTAAATCAATATTTAATTAAAAAATTGTTTTATTACAATAACGATAGAGTTTTGATTTTGACATTTATGTATCGCCGGTACAAAGAGAAACTAGCTGCACTAGCCCCGCCTACTTTTGTCTCTTACAATCCGGAAGATAGTTTATCAAAACTTCCGGTTATATCCGAGCAGCCGAAGAAAATGTCAAGCCGACAAAGACACGATTCTGTGGATAAAACAGTGTTATCTTTGATAAAAGAAGATTTGGATTTTGACGGAGTTGGTGCATCACACGTTTTTGTGATTTTAGGAGCTTCGGTAAGTGCCTATATTCAAATGACAACTAAGTGTTTTCATGTTACATTTCTTCCCATGATGTAGGACTTTTTTGCTCACCTGGGTAATTTGAGCGCCAGTGGTTCTTTTTCATTTGAAGGTTTTACAAAATAGTTATATGCCACTTTCTTTTTCAATACGTCTTCGTGTTTGTTTCTGTGCTGCTTCAGATTCTATATAAACGGGTTTCATCTCCCATATTTGTTAAATCAAACAAGCATAACGGTCCGTGTCCATGCAGAAACGGTGTCAAAGGCATAAACAAAACCACTATGGTGCTTCGTATGTGGGAGGTTCAAACCCCGACCTGGTCTGACCAAGACTTGGAAATTGGTAGTGACTTATTTTGTCAAGCACTTGGCATTTAAAAAAGAAAGTCATGGCCCTCATGGGTCCTTCAGATGAGACCTTAAAATAAAAATCGATACCTTGTGTCACAGCAGGCATGGCACATTGAAGAACTTTCCCTGCACATTGCCCTTAGCATATTGCAAAGGTCAACAAATTTCTGTCACTTTACTTATAGCTAGTGACATCTCGATATAAGTGAAATATTCTTGACTTGGAAGTAAAACCCCTTTAAATCAATCAATCAATCAATCAAAGACATAAACCAAATGTCTCAACTCAATATAGCACCTTAGTATTACTTATCTTTATTCTTAAGATCCCTAAAAAGCCGTATAGAGCCTATTTCAGACATATTTGTACATTTTAGAGGCTTATTTTCAGATAGAAATGCTCCAGACTGCAAGATTTCAGTTCTAAAATTGCAAACAGTGCCATGAAGGATTTGCTTTCAGCACATGAACATACTTGCATCATCCATAAATGCCCACTTATTATGGCAAAAACTATCTGTAGGACCACACCAAATTAATTTTTCGTTCTATGGATGTTTTTGGGAAAAAAAATAGACAAGTGAGCGATTAAAAATTAAATGTATTGTTTTTTCTAAACACATTTTTCTTTAGGCGAACAAAACTTGAACCAGGCTAGCAATTAAAAAAAATGCATAAAAAGATAATTATTGCAGTAAAAGGCAAAAAAATTTAAATATAACTGAAAAAAGCAAAAAATATGCTGTTATGACAAATTTCCCTTTCAATATATAGCAAATCAAAAATCAACCGAAAGCTGGACAAATGTCGTCCTAATGTTGTTAAATTTTACACTGAATGAAATTTTAGACAGGCAGAAAACAATTTGAAAATGAAATTAATTTTATTTTTAATTCTAAATTTTAGAGGCAGGCAGGTTTGACAAACTACAAATTAATTTGGCATGGCCTAAATAAGCATGCCCTAATTGCTAAAAACCTTCAGTTCATAAGTTGTGAAATGGCAGTTAACTATGCAAGCATTTTTTTTAAATATGACATTCATCACATACATTAAGTTATTTCTGTTGTTCATCTCTGTGTATATATGGGGCTTTTTAATTGATCATATCTTTTTTAATATTTAAACAAAATATAATTATATATACATATATTTTTTTTTTAAAACAAAAATCTTCCTAATTATTTTGGACTTTTATAACCATGGGAAATTCCATATAAAAAAAATGAAATGTTAACATTTGCGTCTGACTCTCTTTCTGTTGAATGTGAAGTAGAGTGAAGGATGGTTGTTTCTTGTCCCTTTTACATGTAGGAATGTTGAATCCAGATAGCAACCATGGGTTAATAATTTTCTTACTAAGTAACATTGATTTTCTTACTAGAAACTGTAGCAGAATGGGATTGATGGGTGGCCAGGTGGCTCATTCATTAGGGCGTCCTACTGATGTTGGGATGTTCCTGGGTGAGTCACGGTTTGGTTGCTGCATTTTTTCCCTTTTCTGTTAAATACTTTCATACTTAAAATAACATTTTTTTTAGTTTTGCATTTTTTTTAATAAATGAAATTAGCATATATATTTCACATGGTTTATGAAATTCAACATTACTAAAAATCCAACTTGCTTTATGATAGCTGCTATAAAACATTGATCCAATTTTTCTTCATTTGGATATCTGTACATAAAATGAAATGGAGCGATGGTGTTTTTGGCTCCAGTCAGTATGTAAAAAGTACCCTTTTACTTTGACAGATTAAACATTGTACATGTATTAAACTTTATTGGTATCCATATCCAAATAAGGATTGAACCATACAATAATACAAGAAAAAAAATACAATACAATGAAACACAAGAAAAATAACAATACAATGATACAGATAAAATGGTTAGAATACAGTGTCAAGAGCAATTGGCCAATATGGAGCTATCTCTTGTCTAAGCAACTCTTTCATAAAACTCCTAATAATGGACAAATGTTCCATGTTTGGATTAAGTAAGTAATAAAGTTTTTATTCACTACTTTTGGTATTAAAATCAGAATAATCTTATACTAAGGTATTAAATAGTGAAATTCTAATAAAGCTATTAAGACTATAATTTAAAAAGAAATGGCTCTCATCCTCAATAGAACTACAAACTTTACAAAGTTTGTACACAAATGTTATACATTGTATATTTATTTTTTAGGGGGATCTTGCTAAGAAGAAAATCTATCCTACACTTTGGTGAGTAAAAACTTGCCTTTATCAAACTTATTGTAATGCCAAACTTAATTTAGCTTAAAGACATGTTTTTATTCTTTTAATTAATAATTTGTCTTATTGGTAGTTAAATATATGTTTTATATGAAATAATTCAATGTCATGTTTCTGCAGTATGTTAAATTTTTACAGGCTCAATTTGGATGGCATTTTTAACCCTCAGGTTCAAATAAATTTAACCCATTCCACAGTAGAGGTGGGATCCTTTTAGTTTTGAAAATAAGATAAGACCTTAATTTACAATTCTGTATATCAGTAATTTTATGTTAGCAAATTAGTTTTGTGAACAAAATATACTGACTAACCCAGTTACCATGACGACTAAGCCAGCTTAAGAGATGTGAGCTCATCAAAATCTTAAAGACAAATCTGTTTATATTTAAGGTGTATTCCTATCATGAATCAAATTAGAAGACTGAGCTTGCCTTGGCAAATCTATATAAATTTTAGAACAGTAAATTACAATGATTTTATATCTATGTTTAATCTGAGATAAAAAATTCCGATTTATATTCATAGGATTAATTTATATAATTATAATGTTCTCATAAATTTTTTCTTATCGTCACATTAGTTATTTAAGTCCCAAATTCCATTTTTTTCATGTTTTTTTTTAATTAAAAACATTTTTTAAAATTATAACTCCCCCCTTTTTTATCGCAAAACCACTGCCACTTTATATGAGTGTAATGCCAACATCTGACAGTAATAAATGAAGGTTTTACTGTATTTTAATTAACCTTTCATGAAAAACTAATGTTATGATAAAATGTTAAAGATAAACAACATATTATTTTATATAAGCTATAACCTTGAATTAGTAGTACAGTATTTAAAGTGTTGTATTAATTTATCACATCTAATTAATATGTGTTGTCATGTACAAATGTTTTAATATTGATACATGATAGATACGCACATCAAAACAGACAAGTTATTGTCAGATAACATGCAAATTATATGTACATCTTGTGTTTTTAAAAAAAATTTGATAAGTCATTCAGGAACTAATAATCGCTAAGATAACACCGTGTTTATCATGCAAACACAGTTCAACATTTCCTACACAGCTATATAAATTAAATATTTGTGCTAACTTATGTTACTTGATTTATACTTTTCCAATATGGCTATATGTATATTATATATTTCTCTATCAGTTCAGGAAGTACTTAGAGTAATATTATTTACTAACTGTACTCATTTAACAAGTTTACTTGGACATAAGAAAACTTTATTAGAGCTAAACAAGGAAATGTCCTCTTTCATATGATAATATAATTTTTGAGTGGTTTGTATCAATGGTGTTATTTGCCCCAGTCAAGATTCTTTAACTTATATTGAAGGCTGTTGCGAGTCAGTTCAGGAGTGGAGTAATTGGATAAATGGTGTTTAATTCCTCAGTTAAGTTTCTTTCACATATATTGAAGGTGGTCAGTTCAGTTTAGGATTTAATAGATTGGCTTCATGGTGTTTTTGCCCCAGTCAAGATTTTTTTAACTTATATTGAAGGCTACTGCGGGTCAGTTCAGAATTAGATAGATTGGATTAATGGTGTTTTTTGTCCCAGTCAAGATTCTTTCACTTACATCAAGGCATTCAGTTCTGGAATAGTAAAGGAAACCAGACTGCTTGGAGAAAACCACCATCATAGGCAAGTAAACTGTGAACAGACAAACTTTATTACACTAAGGATCTGCCATGAGTGTGATACAAACGTAGTTGGTGAGAGGCACTCTGGACTGTAAGAACATGCTTCTGACCACTCAGTCACTGATTTAATCGCATTAAGGGAAAGTGATATGAAAATCCTATAACTTTGATAAACTTTCTTGACAAGTTAATAGAGTGGTACTTCAAATGGAACACAGTACATGACAAGTTAATAGAGTGGTACTTCAAATGGAACACGGTACAGATTGCTCTTTAAAGACCACTTGGCCTAGATCTTTCTAACCTGATAGCATTATTAAAAGGTCTGTAATTGAAGGAAGCTAAATATTAAGAAAGAAATATTAGTAACAACATTTTATTTTAAGGAGATTATGCTTTGATACAAACTGAGGTGAACTTTCTAGAAATTAAGATCCTGTTGGTCCCCTTTTAAAAAAAAATGGAAAGGGATGACAAATATTGTGACATTAAGAATTTTAAAATTTTGGAACCTTCTGAACATATTTTACTGACACATATATGAAAACCATCAATTGAGCTAGCAATTATAATTTTAGATATAAACTCTGTATTTATTTATTCATTATTTTTTTGTGTTTAATGTTATAAGTATTTATATTAAACTTGTTATAAATATTTGTTTTAAACTTATAACAAAAGTAGAATTGTGTGTTTTTGTTGCATGACAAGAAATTGTTGTTGTCTATGTTATTGAGTTTCAACCTCCTACAATTTTTTAAGTTTTATGCAACAAAAGATGTCTGTATGTATGTTTACTAAACCATGTAGTGTATAACGTCATGTATCAAACCCATATTAGATGTTAAATGCATGCATGCTTAAGATTTCCACATGAAAGGATAAGTTGGAAAAAAAGGAACTTTTTTATATATGAAATCTTTATAATACAAACCCGAGTAAACTAGAAATTGGTCTTAACTAAACTGTAAGTAAACAGAACCCTGAATTAAAACCAAAATCCCAAGTGTTCTAAAACCCTATCTAGTTAAGTTAGCCTAAAAAAATGAAAAAATAAACCTAAAAGTAAAAAAATATGTCTTAATTAAACTCTTGTGTGAACAAAAGATCTTTCTAAACTAGACCCTGAGTAAACCAAAACCCTGAGTAAGTTAAAAGCTATATTAATATATATTTTTTAAACCTTGTGTAAATCAGGACTGTAAGTAAGCCAAAATTCTATTCAAACTGAACATTGTAAACCAAAACCCTAAGGAAGCTAAAACCAGTCCGAACTAAACCCTGAGTAAACCAAACACCTGTCTAAACTAAATTCTGGAGTAAAACCAAAGAAAAAAAACCCCTATCTAAACTAAACCCTGAGTAAACCAAAACCAAGTCTTGACAAAGCCCTGATATAATCAGAACCCCTGAATAAATCAAAATCCTGTTTGAACTAAATAATGAGAAAACTAAACCCAGCAAAAGTAAACTTTAAAACCCTGTCTAAACTAATGTAAACCTTGAATAAATCATACATCTGTTCAAACTAAACCTATTCTAAAATCCTATCTTAAGACTCTTAGTTAACCAAAACTTTGAGTAAACTAAGAGCCAGTGTAAACTAGACAATGAGTAATCTAAAAACCTGTTTAAACTAAACTTAAGGTTACCAGAATACAAAATTTCTGTCTAAACTGAGTAAACTAAAACCTGTCCTAAAGAAACTAACCCTTGAGAAGACTAAAACCTGTCCTAAATAAACTAACCCTTGAGTAAACTAAAACCTGTCCTAAATAAACTAACCCTTGAGTAAACTAGAAACTGTCCTAAATAAACTAACCCTTGAGTAAACTAAACCCTGTCCTAAATAAACTAACCCTTGAGTAAACTAAAACCTGTCCTAAATAAACTAATCCTTGAGTAAACTAGAAACTGTCCTAAATAAACTAACCCTTGAGTAAACTAAAACCTGTCCTAAATAAACTAACCCTTGAGTAAACTAAAACCTGTCCTAAATAAACTAACCCTTGAGTAAACTAAAACCTGTTCTAAATAAACTAACCCTTGAGTAAACTAAACCCTGTCCTAAATAAACTAACCCTTGAGCAAACTAAAAAACTCGAACCTATAGGAATCAATGACAGACTCTTGGCAAGGTGGCAGCACTATATTCTCTTTAATTCTCTTAACTAAAAACCTCTCAAAATTCATCTTTTATAAGGGGTATTAGTGTATTATTTCTATATATGTAGTTTATATAGACAGACCTGTATAAACCTTCAATTTTGAAAGAATTTAGACAGTTTTGAACATTCAAAACTTTAACATCTTCCGTAAATAAACGGATACTTTACTAGGTCAGAATATGTTGTTGGTGATGTCGCAGAACATGTTTAAGTGAAATAATGATCTTAAAGCTGCATTAAGTTTTTCAATTTTCAGAATTTTTTTTGATTTTCTAAAAATATATTTTTAAAAAAAAAGATAACTTCTAATCATTCCTTTTAGCTGTAAATAAACAGAATCCTCTGACCGGTTGGACAATGTTTATCGATGATTAAATTATGAGCCGGAAGCATGTGCACGGATGTACGGAAACTCCAGTAAATGGAAAGTGAAACCTGACAAATTGTATTAATTGCCTGTCATTAATATCCAGATGTATTCGCAATGGTGTTATGTATCCCTTACTAAGGCACAAATGACAGATTCAATGAGGTTCTATGTTTAATTTATTGTATTTCACCGTTTTGTAAGTTGTGTTTAAATGAACCGTTTTTAGCTCACCTGACCGAAAGGTCTTGTGAGCTTATGGCATGGCGCAGCGTGTGTATGTGCGTGTGTGCGTGCATGCGTGCGTGCGTGTTAGCGTGTGTGCGTCGTTAACACCTATTTTCGACTTCTCCTCCAAAACTGCTGGACAGATTTCAGTGATACTTAGTCAGAAACATATATGGGCCGGTGCAATTCAGATTTGTTCATGGCATTGCCATGGCTACCAAAACTAGGTCAAGGTGACCTAGTGGTCCAAAAATCTTTAAAAATCTTCTTCTCCGAAAGAAATGATGGGAGAAAAAATCTGATGTGATATTTGGCTTCTCTAGGGTCTTAAGCCTAAAGTTTGTTCATTTCGTGAAATTTGGTCTAAAAATGGGTTACGCGTTTTTGCGTTTAATTTAAAAAATTTCGTAAAATGGCTTCAAATTGTTATAACTTCACTATTTGAACAGATAATGAAATGAGGTTTTCAGTTTTGACTTTTTCTTGAAATGACCTTTAAATTAGGGTCAAGGTCACAAATCAAGGTCATGACCTAATTTGTGATTTATGTAGTTTTAGGCAATTTTCTTGCAAATGTTAAGAGAAATATGAAATCAAAACATGTAAAAATGTTCAGCATGACAAAATTTTTAAAGGTACCAAGTTTCGTAACTATATGATAATCCATGTAGGAGTTGTTGCCCCTGAAATGTTATTTTTGGCTTATAAATACTAAAATTGCTAATTATCTTGAAAACTGTTAACTTTTTGTATAGGCATGTAAATTAGAATATTGTAGGTATTGTGACAATGATCATTTTGATATATGGTTCAAGGTCATATGTTCAAAGGTCAAGGTCACAGCTGCAAAAGAAGACTTAAATTCCTAATTCTCTTGAAAACTGTTAACTTTTTGTATAGGCAT
Organism: Tegillarca granosa; assembly: GCA_029721355.1. NCBI lineage: Eukaryota > Metazoa > Mollusca > Bivalvia > Arcoida > Arcidae > Tegillarca > Tegillarca granosa. Next base: position 12,540 of record JARBDR010000137.1, read on the forward strand.
GTATATTAGAATATTGTAGGTATTGATATGATGATCATTTTGATAAATGGTTAAAAGTCATATCTACAAAGGTGAAGGTCACAGCTGCAAAAGAAGACTTAGATTGCTAATTATCTTGAAAACTGTTAACTTTTTGTATAGGCATGTATATAAGAATATTGTAGGTATTGATATGGCAATCATTTTGATATATGGTTCAAGGTCATATGTTCAAAGGTCAAGGTCACAGCTGTAAAAGAAGACAAAAATTGATAATTATCTTGAAAACTATTAACTATTTGTATAGGCATGTATATTAGAATACTGTAGGTATTGATATGACAATCATTTTGATATATGGTTCAAGGTCATGTGTTCAAAGGTGAAGGTCACAGCTGCAAAAGAAGACTATAATTGCTAATTATTTTGAAAACTTTTAACTTTTTGTATAGGCATATATATTTGAATATTGTAGGTAATGATATGGCGATCATTTTGATATATGGTTCAAGGTCATATGTACAAAGGTGAAGGTCACAGCTGTAAAAGAAGACAAAAATTGATAATTATCTTGAAAACTATTAACTATTTGTATAGGCATGTATATTAGAATACTGTAGGTATTGATATGACAATCATTTTGATATATGGTTCAAGGTCATGTGTTCAAAGGTGAAGGTCACAGCTGCAAAAGAAGACTATAATTGCTAATTATTTTGAAAACTTTTAACTTTTTGTATAGGCATATATATTTGAATATTGTAGGTAATGATATGGCGATCATTTTGATATATGGTTCAAGGTCATATGTACAAAGGTGAAGGTCACAGCTGTAAAAGAAGACAAAAATTGATAATTATCTTGAAAACTATTAACTATTTGTATAGGCATGTATATTAGAATACTGTAGGTATTGATATGACAATCATTTTGATATATGGTTCAAGGTCATGTGTTCAAAGGTGAAGGTCACAGCTGCAAAAGAAGACTATAATTGCTAATTATTTTGAAAACTTTTTAGCTTTTTGTATAGGCATATATATTAGAATATTGTAGGTAATGATATGAGGATAATTTTGATATATGGTTCAAGGTCATATGTACAAAGGTGAAGGTCACAGCTGCAAAAGAAGACTTAAATTGCTAATTATCTTGAAAACTGTTAACTTTTTGTATAAGCATGTATATTAGAAAATTGTAGATATTGATATGACGATCATTTTGATATATGGTTCAAGGTCATATGTACAAAGGTCAAGGTCACAGCTGCAAAAGAAGACTTAAATTGCTAATTATCTTGAAAACTATTAACTATTTGTATAGGCATGTATATTAGAATACTGTAGGTATTGATATGACAATCATTTTGATATATGGTTCAAGGTCATGTGTTCAAAGGTGAAGGTCACAGCTGCAAAAGAAGACTATAATTGCTAATTATTTTGAAAACTTTTAACTTTTTGTATAGGCATATATATTAGAATATTGTAGGTAATGATATGAGGATAATTTTGATATATGGTTCAAGGTCATATGTACAAAGGTGAAGGTCACAGCTGCAAAAGAAGACTTAAATTGCTAATTATCTTGAAAACTGTTAATTTTTTGTATAGGCATGTATATAAGAATATTGTAGGTATTGATATGGCGATCATTTTGATATATGGTTCAAGGTCATATGTTCAAAGGTCAAGGTCACAGCTGTAAAAGAAGACAAAAATTGATAATTATCTTGAAAACTATTAACTATTTGTATAGGCATGTATATTAGAATACTGTAGGTATTGATATGACAATCATTTTGATATATGGTTCAAGGTCATGTGTTCAAAGGTGAAGGTCACAGCTGCAAAAGAAGACTATAATTGCTAATTATTTTGAAAACTTTTTAGCTTTTTGTATAGGCATATATATTAGAATATTGTAGGTAATGATATGAGGATAATTTTGATATATGGTTCAAGGTCATATGTACAAAGGTGAAGGTCACAGCTGCAAAAGAAGACTTAAATTGCTAATTATCTTGAAAACTGTTAACTTTTTGTATAGGCATGTATATTAGAATATTGTAGATATTGATATGACAATCATTTTGATATATGGTTCAAGGTCATATGTACAAAGGTCAAGGTCACAGCTGCAAAAGAAAACTTATATTGCTAATTATCTTGAAAACTATTAACTTTTTGTATAGGCATGTATATTAGAATATTGTAGATATTGATATGACGATCATTTTGATATATGGTTCAAGGTCATATGTACGAAGGTCAAGGTCACAGCTGCAAAAGAAGATTTAAATTGCTTATTATCGTAAAAACTGTGAACTTTTTGTATAGGCATGTATATTAGAATAATGTAGGTATTGACATGGCGATCAATATGGTTCAAGGTCATATGTTGAAAGGTCAAGGACATAGTTGCATAAGTATACTGAAATTTGTGAATGATTTGGAAATTATTCATTGCATTACAGTTACTTCATGCATATTATATAAGCTACTTATAAATGAAATGTGAGTGGATATATTTCTGATTTAATTTTGTGGGAGTTCTTAACTTGAGAAAACTTTTAAAGTTTCTGTACCTAATACATGTATATTGCTTTTTGTGCTTTGCAAACAATTTTGGACATATACTCAGGTGAGCGTTAAGGCCCATGGGCCTCTTGTTTTTATGATGTAACCTTATATTAGATCCCACATGCTACATCTCGCTGGGAAATTATTGTTGTTTATGTATTTATCCGAGCTTTTATCTTTTAACCAAATGTAACATTGTTGATTAGGAACATCATTAATTAGATCAGCACCATTTTAATTTTTTCCTTGGAAAACTTAATGCAGCTTTAATTCTTATTTATAATTTTGAATTTGGGTTTTTTTTTTTCTTTAAAATTTCTACATTGATACTAGAAAAAGCTACATTTATTCTAATAAATGACATTTTAAACACCTAGCCTTTGATAAACTTATGACTTTAGCTAAATGTGATTTCATCATGGAAGGAGAAATTAATCCCTTTCATTATCACAAATTTTGGAATCATTGGAATTTTGAACCTGAATAACTTGTCTTAAATCTTTATTTTTGAAAGAATTGAGAAAGTTTTCATCATTCAAAACTTGATCATCTCTTTCTGTATAAGCAGATTAATGTTCTTGATTCTCCTATTTATAATTTTAAATTTATGTTGGTATTTCAGATTTGTGTTACTATTATTGTCCATTATTTATTGTTTACTTAGTAAGGTGGATCAGTTAAATCAGAAATTAGTGATAAGATTGTTGACAGAAATGACATATATATAAACCTGGACTAATGTATGTAGTCACTATGTACACAGTCCTTAATGTCACATTAGCCAGGTTTTAATACTTTTGAGCTTGCATGTTTATGGGTTACATATCAGTAAAATACTTACCGGTACACTGTCACACTAGCTAGGATTTATTACTTCAGATTGCATGTCTTTAAGATATACATTAGTTAACTGTGTCCATTTGACATTTATCATGTTTCTCTGATTACTTGTTTTTACTTTGAAATTTCTACATTGATACTAGAAAATGATACATTTATTCTAAAAAAATGACAGCTTTCCTTTGATAACTTATGACTAGCTAAATGTTATTTCATCATGGAAGGAGAAATTATTCCCTTTTATTATCACAAATTTTGGAATTTTTTAAATTTGACATCACTGATGCCAAACCTATGTATTTTTGTAACATCATTGATGCCATGCCCCAGTATATTTGTGACATCGTTGATTCCAAGACCTCAGAATTTTTATGACATGACTGATGTCATGCCTGTATATTTGTGACATAATGCACAGAATATTTAGACCTCAGGAGGTTTGTGACATCACTGATTCCAGTCTTCAGAATTTTTGTGACATCCACATGCAGATCAGTAATCCAATGCCTCCGATAGAATTTTATAACCTTTTATTTTGATGTTGGTTGGAAGAAAAATTCTCCTCCCTCGAAAATTTTTATGTGGCATAAGTTGGTAAACCTATTTAAAGTTTAACTTAGATATATAACCTTACATCTTTATTACTTTGACTTGTATACATAAATGCAAACAGATAATTTTGTTGATGAGATTATCAATCTAATATTTGATAAGTAAATGGTCTAAGCCCCAGTTTCCCAAGTATATTAAGTATAAATACTAGGAAGATCTCTAAATACCACTTAATTCTTCTTGTTGGTACTACATTCTGATGCTTTCACTGCAGATATTATCATAGCCTCCTGATTATATCATTTATTATTACAAAATTCCGAATCCTAGATTTCTTCATGATAAAGTCACAAATCATTTAGATGGAGCTTCTTAAAACAGTCTTTTTAGTTATTTTATACACAAAATATATCATTGCAAAGTGTGCGTTTTTGCTCCTATATAATTTTTATCTTTTAGCAAGAAGTATCTTTTATTCAAGTAAACAATATGTTATGTGTTTTGCAAAAACTGTTTTTTGTTGTGTTTAACATAAAAGAACATCAGAAAATATTGGACACTCTGTTCATGGTTGAAAATAGCTGTTGACATATTAATGTTGTATGAGGGCTGATTGATATTTTGTGAGCCTCATGTGTAAGGGTTTGAATTATGATGAACAGATTGCATTATATTTCAACATAATCCCTTTCAGTATCTATACATTTTGCCAGCGATGTTAATGGCCTCAGTGCCACTTCATTGTATGGAACAGTCTTTGCCTCCATTGGCAGGTATGATTCAGGGTGCCTCCTCCATTGTTTAGATTGTTGTTCAGCCTATGGGGTAAAATAATGGACCCATGGTTCATTTGTATAAACAAATCTCTGAAGAAAGTAAGCCGGATCTGCCTCTTAAAAGTTTAGATTATCATGCCACTTAGTGAACTTGATGTGTTTCTGTTTTCGAAATAATGTTTTGTCTTGGATTTGTTGTTATTGTTTAACTGCATTGAAAGGCTCTTATAGCCAATTTGATGTGATGACCTATATATAGCACTTAAGGCTTGTTTTACAAAGGTTTAGAAAGAGGTGATTACAGCTCCTAGCAAGCAACATGAATTCACTTTTCAACTTGTAAGAAGAAAGCATCTTATTCAATACCGAACTCTTTAGATAGTTTTACTAAAATGTAAAATTGTCCTTTATGATGACAGGTGGTTGTATAAAGATGGATTGTTACCAGCCAAGACAACCTTTATTGGATATGCTAGAAGTAAACTCACAATGGAAGACATCAAGAAAAAGACATTACCATACATGAAGGTTTCTCTCTCTCTCTCTCTCTCTCTCTCTCTCTCTCTCTCTCTCTCTCTCTCTCTCTCTCTCTCTCTATCTGTCTCTCTCTCCGATGACATATAATCTCTTTCTTCAATTAGGACATACAAGGGAGATTTTTATATTGGGACATGGGAAATATAATCAAACATTACTCCATTATAACAAACTTGAAGCATTCTGACTAACCTTATATCATGAAACACTAAATGTGGGAACACAAAACTTCATTTATACAGTATATCCTCACATTATAGATGAATGGTTAATAAATGTCTTCAGTTAAGGATAGATAATGGCCCCTTTCTATGTATACCTCTCTTTTCATTTAAAAAGTCATTGATCATTGTTGCCTTACTTTGTCTTTATTAATATGATTTTATGACAATTAGAAGTAAATAAGATGCTGATATGGGTCAATTTAAAGATCATGATCTTAAATTTGTAAAATTAAGCATTTAGAAATAAAACATAGTCTTTTAATTTTGAAGGTGAAAGAAGGTGATGAACAAAAAGTCGAAGCATTTTTCAAAGCTAATGAATACGTAGCCGGAAGTTATGATCAAACCAAGGATTTCTCAAACTTGAACAAACAAATAGAACAAAAAGGTGACTCAAATCGTTTGTTTTACCTGGCACTCCCTCCATCAGTGTTTGAGACTGTTACACTCAACCTAAAGGCAGTTTGTATGGCAAAAGGGTATGTATAACTATTGCAAAATGTCAATGATATGATAAATGGTTATTTTTCCAAGCTTGCCTGTTAAGAAAATTCAACATGTTTAATTCAGTCATGTCAAATGTTAGGTTTTTTTGGTGGAACAGTTATTTTTCTGGCATCACAGAGGATGAAAATTGGTCTTGTTCTTAATGGAAAAGGGCTTTATTTTTAAATATGTGCTGAAACAAACATCGCCAGACAGGTAAAGTAAAAAAAATAAATATGTTACAATTTCTGAATTGGGACTTGATGGATGATTATGTCTCATAAAGCTTTGAATGTTTGGATTTAGTTTAATTTAGCAGTAACAGCTAAAAAATTAAACTAGGTTTTTCTTTTTTAAGATTTGATATTTTTGTTGATTCGTTTTTCCAAGTGATCCCTAAAAAGTGACAAAAATCCCAGTGGAAAATAGTTTAGGTTATTAATCAATGGTGTTTATTGAACTATATATATAAAGGTGTGCTATCCTTTTTATACGCCCGTCAAAGACGGGGCGTATTATGGGATCACCCTTGGCAGGTGGGTGGGCGGGCATCCGGGCGGGCGGATGGGCAGGCGGGCGCACTGGCGGCGGGTTTGTCCGGCCCATAACTCTGACATCTATGGTCAGAATGACTTGAAACTTGGTATGCTTACTTACCACGATGATGCGAAGTGCAGAGCTCAGGAACCGTAACTCTAGCTTCCTTAATTTTTGAGTTATTCCCCTTTTAATGCTGTTAGCATGTTTGTCTGGATCATAACTTTGACATCAATGGTCCGAATGACTTGAAACTTGGTATGCTTACTTACCACGATGATGCCAAGTGCAGTGCACAGGAACCGTAACTCTAGCTTCCTTAATTTTTGAGTTATTCCCCTTTGTGTGCTGCCAGAGTACGCGGCGGGTTTGTCTGGCCCATAACTCTGACATCTATGGTCAGAATGACTTGAAACTTGGTATGCTTACTTAACACGATGATCCGAAGTGCAGTGCTCAGGAACCGTAACTCTAGCTTCCTTAATTTATTCTACCAGGGAGCAGATACACATAGAGTTGTAGGCTGAAGAACTTGCTGTCTTTGAAACAACCCAGTATACTAGAGATTACCTCAATTTTGTGATGAAGGTTACAAGAACATGATGGTAAAATTATATAAATGGTGTGGCTGGTGGTAAGTCTATTTTGTTACTGAAAATAATACCAAAATCTCAATAATTACTATTGTTTTTAGCTCACCTGAGCCAAAGGCTCAAGTGAGCTTTTCTGATCAAAATTTGTCTGTCGTCGTCGTCGTCGTCGTCAGCGTCGGCGTCATCGTCGTCGTCATCCGCGGCGTAAACTTTTACATTTTCAACTTCTTTTCTAAAACTATGAGGTAGATTTCAATGAAACTTGGTCAGATGCATATATGGGCCAGTGCAATTCAGATTTGTTCGTGACGTTGTCTTGGCTCCCAAAACTAGGTCAAGGTGACCCATAGTTCCAAAAAACTTAAAAAATCTTCTTCTCTGAAAGCGATGATGGGAGAAAAAATCTGATGTGATATTTGGCTTCTCTAGGGTCTTAAGCTTATAAATTGTTCATTTCGTGAAATTTGGTAAAAAATTAGGTTACGCGTTTTTGCGTTTAATTTTGAAAATTTCGTAAAATGGCTTCAAATTATTATAACTTGACTATATGAATAGATATTGACATGGGGTTTTCAGTTTTGACTTTTTCTTGAAATAACCTTCAAAATGGGGTCAAGGTCAAAGTTCAAGGTCATGACCTAGTTTGTAATTTGTGCAGTTTTAGGCTTCTTTCTTCCAAATTATAAGAGATATATAATATTAAAACATTGTTAAAATGTTTAGCAGGACAAAATGTAAAAAGGTACAAAGTTTCGTAACTGTATGATAATGCATGTAGGAGTTGTTGCCCCTGAAATGTTATTTTTTTGCTAAAAAAGACTAAAATTGTGCGTTAGCTTGAAAACTATAAACTTTTTGTATAGGCATGTATTATAGAATATTGTAGGTATTGACATGACGAACATTTTGATATATGGCTCAAGGTCATACATTCAAAGGTCAAGGTCATAGGTGCATAAAAAGACTGAAATTGTTAATTATCTTGGAAACTATTAACTTTTTGTATTGGCATGTATATTAGATTATTGTAGGAATTGATATGGTGATCATTCTGATATAAGATTCAAGGTTTTACATTTGAATGTCAAGGTCATAGATGCATAAAAGACCCAAATTGTTAATTATCTTGAAAACTATTAACTTTTTGCAAAGGTATATATCCTAGAATTTTGTAGGTATTGATATGACAATCATTTTGATATGTGGCTCAAGGTCATACATTCAAAGGTCAAGGTCATAGGTGCATAAAAAGACTGAAATTGTTAATTATCTTGAAAACTATTAATCTTTTTGCAAAGGTATATATACTAGAATTTTGTAGGTATTGATATGACAATCATTTTGATATGTGGCTCAAGGTTCTACGTTTAAAGGTCAAGGTCATAGATGCATAAAAAGACTCAAATTGTTAATTATCTTGGAAACTATTAACTTTTTGTATGGCATGTATATTAGAATATTTTATGTTTTTTTGCAAATGATTTTGGATATATCCTCAGGTTGGCCATGTCCTCAGGTGAGCGTTAAGGCCCATGGGCCTCTTGTTTATTGTACTTGTTGACTTGTGCACTGCATTTTGTATCATTGTGATGAATAATTGAATTGACTTATTGATTATGAACAGCTCATATGAACTGTATAAGTCCCTTTACAGTTCATAATAAACAAAATATCCACATAAATGACTTGCAGATTTGACGGGCGTATCATGCTCTGCCATGCGGAACTCTTGTTTTAATCTGGTAAGCTATGCTATTTTTCAGTGTTCCAGCTTATTCACTTAAAATAATTTTTACATTGTGTACTGATATTAAATACAAGTAACTTGAGCTACATACATATTTATTCAGTTAAATAAAAACACTCAAATCATTCAGCCAATACAAATAGAGAAGATAGTATGTAGGGAACCCTGAGGAGCAAAGAGAGGTTACATGTTCGATCATTTACTTCATCAAGAAGCTATTCAAGTCATTAGTTACAGTAATCATTGATTAAGATTTATCAATAAATAAATAAAATTTTGATGCCTTGAACTTCAGTGACTTAGAATAATCAAGATGCTCTAATTCATCTACCAGTCTCATCCATGTGGCTATTCTATGTAAAGTCAGCTTTGAAATTTGATAACTGGAAAACCCCAACTTACACAAACAACTGTATATGTTCACAAAAAAAATCAATTTAAAAAACATTCTTTAGCTTGCCTACAAATCCATACTTTAGTCCTCATGGGGTCAGTTTGTCTGTCAACAGATTGCCTGAGTTTACATATTCTAAATTTCAACCATTTAATGTGAAGTCAGAAAGATGATATTAATTGTTTGATTTTTAGTTATAATTTATAAATCTGGGTACTAGTAATACATATTAAAAAATCCACAACCTCTAGGTTTCAATATATGGCTACAAATTTGATTGCTTGAACATATTGATGGCTTGAATATTTAGAAAGTTCTTTGATCTTAAAGCAATAAAAGTTCAGATATTTTCAATTTTATTTTGCTGCTTTCGGACATTGAGTAACTTGTAAATCTGTTTATTGATCTTCAGAGACAAGTGGACACGAGTGATTATAGAGAAACCATTTGGGAAAGACTTGGAGTCATCTACTAAATTATCAAGTCACCTAGAATCATTGTTTAAAGAAGAACAGATCTACAGAATAGACCATTATCTTGGTAAAGAAATGGTGCAAAATCTTATGGTACTAAGGTGGGTAGGTTAGGTTTACTCCTGTCTTTGTAAAGAAAAGGGCAAAAGGCTACTCAGGCAATTAAGATAGATTAATATATTTACAAAACAAAGTACTTATTCTCTTTGACTGAAAAAGTTTTCATTTTGGCATCAGTGTTAAATTCTCAAGTACATGTACTTGGTATTTAAAAACATCATGAAACGATAGCTGGTAGCATTCTACCTCTTAATGACCCAAATTGAATGAAATCATCTGGAGATCTTATAATTAAATTTCTGGTAAGAGATAGAAAAGTTTGTTATCATTTTATTTTAACGTCTGAAGTCATTATAATTTCAAATCCAAAAATCAGTTTAATACATAATTAATACATGCATTAATACATAAGTATTTCACCTCTCTGCAAATACTGAAGCAAGACTGTTCTATGTTATTTGCATTTCACTAGGCCTGGTTACACTCAGGTTCATTTATTGAATTTAACTGAATCTAATCGATGATATTTTTGGAAATTTATCAGGTTTTATTATTAATAAAAATGGAATCTAAGTTTGTCAGCCTTACATAAAGGTACACATGTAAATATTAAGCAGGATCAACTCTTGAATTTATAGCTAATGGTTTCTTGATATTTTTATATAATTGGTTATCTGATTTTAAAAAGTTAACAATAGATTGATATAAAACAAGATGTTTATTACCATACCTAGCAAAAAATCCTATGTTTGAACAATTACACTTATGCTTTTAGGTTTGCTAACAAGATATTTAGTCCTATTTGGAACAGAGAAAATATAGCATCAGTGGTTATAAGCTTTAAAGAGCCATTTGGAACTCAGGGAAGAGGAGGTTACTTTGATGAATTTGGAATTATAAGGTTAGTACTTGGGGAAGTTTTAAGAAGATGTCACTGTGATGAGTTGAGGATTATGAGGTATTCTGGGAGATGAGGTTTTCTTTGGTGTTGTGAGAAAGTCACTTTGATGGGTTTAGAGTTATGAGTTTGGTACTCAAAGAAAAGGAGGTTTAACTTTCACAAGTCTGGAATTTTAGAGTTGGAATATCAATGTAGAGGAGGCTTATTGGACTTCTTAAGAATTTAAGTTTGGTATGGAGGGTAGAGCAGTTTACTTTGATGACTGAAATTATATGGTGACTAAGTATCTTTACTATATTTTCTAGTTTGTGTTTCCTATTCACAATTATAAACCAAAAACAAACTAACAAACGAAAAAGTAATGAGTGGAGTAGAGTAATGCTGTTCAACAACCTAGTCAAGATTCTTTCTCTTACAAATAATTGAGGATGTCACTTCTTGGAAGGGTAAGAAAACTGAAGTACCTGTAGAAAACCACTAACCTTCAGCAGGCCATATTGACAAACATTATCACACTAGAATCTGCCTAAGCAGGATTCAAACCTTGGTGATAACAGATGATGTGAACCATAAGCCATGCTTTACACATCACTTTGACAAGTCTCTAAAGGAAATAAGAGAACAAGGAAATATATAAACATCATTAAAACTACCACATACATGTTTTATAAAATGCTGAGCTTTGAATTGAGAAAGCATATTATCACTAATTGGTATCAATTAGTTGTGTCATTTAATGTTACAGGTGAAATTTGTGCATTTTTAAAGAAATGTTTTTAATTAAATAATGATACAAAATTTTTTTATTTGATGTAGAGATGTAATGCAGAACCATCTCCTACAGATATTGACACTGGTTGCCATGGAGAAACCAGCATCAACAAATGCTGAAGATATCAGGAATGAAAAGGTAAAAAAAAAGAGCACCACTGAGCTAGAAAAATAAAACTGTTATGACATCCCAGAGCCAGCAAAATAATTTACTAGTCTAAGAGCATCACTGAATCAGGAAGACAAGCTGCTAGAACATCACTAAGTTGGCAAGATAAACTGTCAGATCACCCTTGAGCCAGAACCTATACCTTAAAGCAGGATATGGAAAGTGTGCACAAAACAATTGTGCTTTTTTTCTGTAATCTGCATATGGACAGGGGAAAAAAGAATAAAGTAAGATTGTCTTCTGTTCCATAGGAAGGTAAAACATGGTTTGAAATTGTAATTGTTAAGTGATTCTTTTCTGTAAATGAAGATAATGTTGATTGATTTCTAATACATGTATCATAATTGTTTGATTTCAAAACTGGCTGAGTATGAATTTTTTCTAAACATTCATAGACACTTTTTTACAAACAAATCACTGAATTTGTGCAAATTTTAATCATTTTCCAACATAAATGATGTAAATTTCATACAGTAGTGCAAGAAATCACTTTGCTTACTGCTTGATTTTTTTTACTTGGTACTTCAGTTTTTTCCACCCAAATTGAACTGACAGCCCAAATATAAGTAAAAGAATCTTGACTGACATAAAACTCTATTACTCAAGTAAAGTCCACTCATTCATTATTACAGTGGATTTACATGTATAATTCAAAGTGATTATAGCCAGGCATGTCTGTCCGTCTATTTATCCCTGTCATTTCCAATAATGTGTCAATATATTTTTGACGCTATACCTCAAACACACTGATACATGTATGTCGGTATCAAAATTAAATTATCTGAAGTATCAATGTATTTTTAGATAACAGAGTTTTTAGATTTAATTTTCTGTTTGTTAGGTTAAAGTGCTCAAATGCATTCAGCCAATAGAAATGGAGAATGTTGTATTAGGGCAGTATGTAGGAAATCCTGAAGGAGAAGGAGAAGAAAAAGAAGGTTATTTAGATGACCCCACTGTTCCTAAAGGTTTGTTCATACATGTATTCTGTTATATAGGTAATATATACAACTATACAACTAATAAAGGAAATCTTTAGGGTCAGGAAGAGGATAAGGAAGCTTATTTATACTACCTAACTGTGTTAATGAAACTATTGAAAAATATTGATAGAGTCCATTATAAATTTCTATATTGAAATGGGTTAATAGCATTAAAAATTACTGGGAGTTCATGCTATCTGAGACCTTTTCACATTGGAATTAAATATTGCTTATGATGATCTGTCACATGTTAGATTCATCCATGCTAACAAGAAAACATGGAAAAAGATGGTGATTAATTTTTTGATAGTGAGAAAAAAGGTACTTATTTACAGAAACTATTACTTTTATTTTATAGGTTCTGTGACACCAACATTTGCTACATGTGCGATGTTTGTTAAAAGTGAGAAATGGGATGGTGTACCATTTATACTAAGATGTGGTAAAGGTAAGATCAGTACATTTAGGCCAGACTTAAAAATATTTCTGTTTGCCCAAACCCGACCCACCTGTCTCAGGTTTGGGTAGGTAGGTAGGGAAATTCTTTTTTTTTCTTTTCAAAGAAAAATAGCATGTAAAAATGGTTTTACCTGAAAATACCTTTAAAATGTTAGACTTAAATTATGGTAATGTCAGATATGTCAGGATCTTATTACCTAAACTAATTATAATAAAAGAGATCTATAATTTCCCATTAGACCTTGAAATGTTTTAATAATAATTCAAGTTGTTCATTGTTTTCCCACTTAAATGTCCATATTCTTTTTTCCATGTCAACATTGGTAAGTGGTGTTCAAGGTTTGGTTTTCAGAGTTGTGCTTTATGTTTGTCATTTATTGTTATTATGTTTGCCCTTTGTTCTCTGACGTTTTTTTTTTTTCACAATTTTCAGTGTACCTTTGGTAACTTCTTTACATTTTTTTGTGAATCATTAAACAAACAATTTACTAAATTTATTGTAATTCAAATTTCAAAACTGGGTCAAATTTCAATGCTGGGTCAAATTCTTGTACAACGCTTATTGGTTCTTCAAGATCGGGTTCAAAAGAGTGTCTGGACTGGCAGAGATGGTAACATCGATTTGGTCAGTTTTCATCAGCATAAAATCATCATCGCAAACTTCATCAAACACTTCTCTCCACGTTCTTGTATTTTCATAGCGATAAAGTCTATTTGCCACTAGAGGTTTAGAATTTGATCCAGTTTTCATTTGGATCGAAGACGAGAGGGTTAATATGTTGCCATATTTTCATCTGTATTATTTAGAGGCTTGCACAGCAGGAATTGTCCATATGTTAAAGCGTTGTTTTGACAGACAATTTTAAGTAACGAACTGAAGATGGATACAGATACGAAAAAATCCGGAAAAAAAAAAAAAAAATAAACATTGCTAATTTTGAACAAAAAAAAAAAAAGATTTTGAATCGGGCGAAATTTTTTGGGTCGGTTCGGGTTAGGGCAAACAAACATATTATTATTTATGGCCTTATATACTGAAATTGACAGGATACCATACATTGATTTCATTATTTTAGAGTGTAACTCAATTAATCATTATGATTATAATGAAATGAAAAATAATAAGTTTTATTTTTAAAAATAAGAGCTTATATCAGACTTATGGTACATCAGTGTTAAAATGCAATACTTTATTTGTTTATGGAAAATACAGTGGAACCTGTCTGAATAAACACCTTTATAACTGAATATTTTGTCCAGATAAGACAATTGTAGTTTATTAAAGGTTAACTAAACAATCAGTATTAATAGTATGTCAAGATGAAAAAATTCAAAATAGACAGGTTTACTCAGAGTTTGGTCTTCGCAGTTTTCACTGTAATTTAATTTAAAGGGTTTTCAGTTTACTCAGTAATATGCTTTTACGGGACCTACTGTATTTCAGTTTAGACAGGTTTTTAGTTTTTAAGTAATTAGTTTTTACAGATTCTACTATAGTTCAGTTTATACAGGTTTTAAATTTACTCAAGGTTGTTTATTTATTATTGTGTCGCCTGACTAGGCGACAAATAGGGATTACTTTCGTCGGCGGCGTCGGCGTCTGCGTCTGCGGCGTCCGGATTTCCTTGTCCGGAGCATAACATTGGTGTTGTAAGTTCAAATGACTCCAAACTTGGTGTGCATGTTTCTGGCAATGACTAAAAGTGCAGTGCACAAGAACCGCAACTCTATCTTTTTCCGTTTTTGAATTATTTCCCTTTGATTGATTTTTATAGAGCATTTCTTTCTGGAGCATAACTTTGGTGTAGTATGTTCAAATGACTCCAAACTTGGTGTGCATGTTTCTGGCAATGACTCGAAGTACAGTGCACAAGAACCACAACTCTATCTTTTTCTGTTTTTGAATTATTTCCCTTTGATTGAGTTTTATAGAGCATTTCTTGTCTGGAGCATAACTTTGGTGTAGTATGTTCAAATGACTCCAAACTTGGTGTACATGTTTCAGGCAATGACTCGAAGTGCAGTGCACAAGAACCACAACTCTATCTTGTTCCGTTTTTGAATTATTTCCCTTTGATTGATTTTTATGCAGTGTCAGGCAACACATCTGTTTCAAAGAAACATATCTAGTTTTTATAATTATTTTTGCAAGTTTTACTGTAGTTCAGTTTAGGATAAGTTTTCAGTTTACTCAATGTTAGGTTTTCACAAGTTCCCTTAGGCTTGTAGTTCAGTTAAAACAAGTTTTGATTTACTCATGCTTTGGTTTGCACAGGTTTCGATGTACTTATGATTTTGATAGACAGTATGCACAGGTAGTGTATGCTTTTCTTCTAAGTGGTCTATACAGTAAAATTAATTGTTCTTTTAAGCACTATTGATATTGTAATATTGTTCTCCCAATGCAGATATGTACATGTATGTTCATTTAGTAACATATCTGTATTTCTAGCATTAAATGAGCGTAAAGCTGAGGTAAGGATACAGTTTAAAGATGTGGCAGGTGATATATTCCCTGATGGAGCTGTTAAAAGGAACGAGTTAGTTATCAGGGTACAACCTAATGAAGCTGTGTATCTTAAAATGATGACAAAGTCTCCAGGCATGAGTTTTAACAGTGAAGAAACAGAATTAGATCTGTCATATGGTAGCAGGTATAAGGTAAGTCATGTTTTGTACAGTTTGCCTGACTACACATATCTGATTTTTAGTCAAAAAATATAATTGGGTTAGGTTAAAATTTATTTTACAAGTTGATAATAGATTGTTGGAAAAGCTTGTTTCTTAAACTGTGTTTTTCATTGTAGAGTCATGAGACTTTATTTGTACATCAATTGGTAAATGTTTCATGCTATTAAATGAAATACATGATTCTATAGATCACTTTGACATTGATTTCATGCTTTATTATGCAGATAAACTTAAGCAGGTCACTTTGGCTCATATTCTGTGGTTCATTAACATAGGATAAGTCTAATTTTAAGATTTTAATTGAATGATTTTGATCAAATTTTTGATAATTTAAAGTTTAAACTTAACCCTTAGAGAGCTATGCTGTTGGTCTGATACGTGTATCTTCTTTTTATTGTTATTTAACTTTTCTGTGTTATTCTCTTTACTTAACATAGGGGATGAAGTTACCAGATGCCTATGAGAGATTAATTTTAGATGTTTTCTATGGATCTCAGATCCACTTTGTAAGATCAGATGAATTGTACGAAGCTTGGAGAATATTTACACCGTTACTCCACAAAATCGAATCTGAGAAACCTAAGCCCATACCATATGTATATGGCAGGTAAGTTGCACTTTTTTACCTCATAATTACACTACAAGTTGTCTGTAAATGTCACCTGTTCATTACAACCATCTGTTTATAAAGAGCACCTGTTCATAATAGATCTGAAGTTTTAAATTTTATATTTTTACTAGTTTCAGTACTTTGTTCTGTATTTTGTAAATGGTTTTTTTTTCACAGACACTTTTTTTTGTCCGTTTATTTTTGAAAATGTAATAAATCAGAAAAATGATTTAGGAAATTCAAAAATATCCAAAAATAAAAGGAGCAAAATACATTGATATCCCATAACAGTTTTGATACACAATCACAAAAAAGGCTGTCACAAAGTCATGAATGTGAACTACAGGTACATTAGATAATCCCCAGCTTAACAACTTCTTGAACATGTTTCAGATACATTTGCTTCTTTACGCTTTTGTTTGTACCAATATACATGTAATTGCTATAAAACACTTGTTTTTATAGATAGGTTATTGTTTTGGAGGTGGTCCATTAAACAGGTTTTTCTGTATAAAATGTTGTGTGTAACATGTTTTTATTATTATTAATATTATTATTATTATTATTATTATTATTATTATTATTATTATTATGACTTCTTGTGATAAAGCAATTTAACCATACTTCTTGAAATTTTTATTGGACACAAAATTCAGGACAGGCATGGATAAGAACAAAGAATAAGGCCTATTGGCCTCTTTTTAGGGAATATCTTTACTTGTAGATAAATATATTAGTTTTAAAAATATTAAATCATATTGCATCTTGAGTTACATAATAAGGCTACAAGTTGATCTCATAAAATTAGAAAAAAGAAAATGCTATAAATTACAATACCAACTAGGATTAAAGAAGATTCCATTAGAACTGTTGTTACAGATACACTAAGTCTGTTGTTAATATTCCACTTAGAGATGTTAATATTCCATTTAGACTGGTGTTAGGATTTCATTAAGACTGTTGTTAAGATTACACCAAGACTTGTTAAGATTTCACTAAGACCCTTGTTAGGCTTTCATTTAGACTGTTGTTAAGATTACACTAAGACTCTTGTTAAAATTACACTAAGACTGTTGTCAAGATTCCACTTAGACTTGTTAAGATTCCATTAAGACTGTTGTTAGGATTCCATTAAGACTTTTGTTATGGATGCACTAAGTCTGTTGTTAAGATTCATTTAAGACTGTTTTGTTAAGATTCCATTAAGACTGTTGTTAAGATTCTTCTAAGATTGTTGTTATGATTCCACTAAGACTGTTTTAAGATTCCATTAAGACTGGTGTTAAAGTTATGTATTGGTTAGTTGTCTGTGCTAGTTTGGGGATAAATTGTGGTGGTATGAAGTAGAAAATGCTTAAAATCCAAAAATGATCCACTTTATTCTGTATCAAAGTGTTAATACATGAAAATCTTTAAACTACATCTTGTCATTGTTCACTGTAAACAGCTAGATGCTGGTGATTTGTTTCAATGTAACATCCTCATATTTATACCTGGAGAGTTTACTCACTGTTACTTGATACAACCACAGGCACATTAAAATTGACCCTACCTATCTATATTTATTTGTGTTATAAACAGAATATAACCCTAAACTCTGTAAATTTTGAAATTTTTGCGCTTATTATAATTTTGTGTGTGATTGTGATTTAACATGTGCAAAAAAAAAAAAAAAGAAAAAACTTAAAAACAATTGTCAAATTTAAGGAGCAATATTATTTATTTAGAATTTGTGGCTGGTTGTCACTGGAAAACTGGATAAATATAAGAATATGAATAAATTGAAAAATTGTTGGGATAATTTCCAAATTTACAGTATATTGTGTATGTCCATCTTGTGTATTGTGTGTAGAAAATATATGTCAAAGTTAGCAGTTAAAAAAAACCTTTTACTGATGTACCTCATTGTATACTCTCAGGAATAGATATGAATGGAGACCAAGTTGTCAATGGCCTCTAAAAATTTTTATTTGCCCCTAGATTTTGTCAGTGTACTGCTAAGAATTCTAAGTTTTTTACATAAGAATTAAGCTTTGTTCATGTAATATTTGTAGTTTGTTTTGAGAGCTTTTAACCAAATGAGCACTATGAAGGCCCTCATATTTAGCCATTTATTACCATAAGATTGATCTAAAACCCCTTTATTCATTCTTTTACTTAATATGAAGCCCATATATATGTAATAATCATCCATTCATTTAATAATGATTAACAAGTTCTTATTAGGCTAATTCACTAAAAAAGAATGTATGATAACCCCTCACCCTATAAATATCAAATTGGAATGTTGAATAAATTTAAAGTTTTTGTGAAAAAAAAAATCTGTAAAATGACATATAAATGATTTACTGTTGACTTATTACAACTTAAATAAGTACATTATACATGTAGTTCTAAAAAATGGTCAAATAATTTATTTCTGTTTTGGACAATTTTTTCTTTGCAGTGTGGAAAATATGATTGCCAATTACACACTGAAATAACTCAAACTACATGTAATTTTTTTGCACTAATATATTTTCCATTTTTTTCCCTATCCCTGCATTTTGTCATATTTTTTTTTCAAATATCCCAGATATTCAGGCACAAATCCATTAAAAAAACATTCAAAAACAAAAACATAGTATAATTGTCTATTTCACTTTGTGTTTTGACAGTTTCCCTCGAAAATATTCTATAACCAAAACTCTGTCATATTTTTTTATATTGACATTATTAACTAAGTGTATTAGCCTTGTTGTAACTCGTGTTAACCTTTGTAGTAAGATATGTGTATTTTCTGTATGTGTTTTCAGCCGTGGCCCCAAGCAGTCCGACGAAATGTGCACTAAGTATGATTTCAAGTATACTGGAACATATCGATGGGACAACAACCAGAAATAAAGCATTCATCTTGAGAATCAAATACATTTTTTTTACCATGACCAGGCATTTCGTTTATATGCACCTTTTAATTAATAAAAATCTTTTCACAAATTGTTACTAAATTCAAACTTTTATTAACACACAGTTTTATACCTATATTTAATATGTTGATTATTTAATGTACATGTTTTTTTTTTTACTTGTGCTGTATCTGTTCTTGCATGTACCTTTCTTGCCATCAACATCAGTGTTCTGTGACTTACTGTCAGCATTGTTTGCTACAGACTTTTTTTCAAAAGTTGGAAAATTAAATATTTAAATTTGATTTTAAATTTTCACATGAACCCGTTTCTTTACCCTGGCATTCAATCGCAATTAAATGAATGCACTGAATATGACACGTTACGTTTGATTGGTTAGCTTTCTGACCCAAACTGACATTGCTATGATCCTTATTTGGAAAATCACTGTTCTGTCAAATTTATGTGTTTTTCAGAATCCTGAATACAGATAATTACTGTAATGGTAATTTTAATTTTGTGTCATGCTAACAATATTTCTTTATGATCATTGTAAATATAAGAAACAACATTCTGTTCGAGTCTGTTATGAATTAGAAATGGGAATAACAAATTTATCATGAACTGCCTTTTGAAAAAGTACGATAGCAAGAGTAGGTACAGAGCCAGACGTGATACCCCACCAGTATAGATTTTATAATCAGAATCATTATTGTGTGTAATTGTGTATTGTCATACATGTATATCATTCTTAAAAGCTAGAAGACATAGAGATTATATTTTTATATATTAGTAATGTATGGATAACCTGTCTGAGCTCCTGTACACATAGATGTACAGGTAAACATCTTAATAATAAAAGCACAAAAAGTTTTTCTGACAAATATATGGTATTTTTATATGAATTTTAACTCCTTGTGAAGGAAAATCTATTAGTTGTATGTAAAAGATTTTTTTGTTGTTGTTGTTTTTGTATACATGTTATAACCTGTAACATACTTGACATATGCAGGTCCATTTTTTGTTATCATTGTTATTGTCATGGCAACAATAGCATTTCTGACACCTCTAATAAAATGGGGCATAAAACACAATTATTTCCTCCTACTCTAACAAGTGCTTGAGTAACTTCAAAGGCACTAGAATGGTTTAAATAACAAATATTTCTTTACAGTTAAAATACTTATATTGCATGTTATGAACAGTGTCCATAGTACTGTTGAAAAGTAGCCCTAGGATTTTTTGTTATTTTTGTTGTACTATTTTTATTATGTTTTATTGTATAAAGCATGAAAAAAATAATAACATGACAGATTGGACTATTTATTACTTAAAAATTAGTGTGGTTTGATGTCATAGATTTCACAATTGCATCCAGAAAGTAAAGCTACTATTTCTGCTTTTGACTTATAGCATGTGTTGTTTTACAGTAATTTTTTATTTCAGTTAAACTGTTATCAATGCCATTATTCAATTTAGAACCAAGAAAAAGGGGCAACCCTAGCTAGACTTTGAAAAAAGAGTCATAAAAATTGGGGTCATTATTACATGACCTGTTCTGTTCTTTCACCAACTAGGTTAAAACCCCACTCATGTTAAAATGTTTGTCAAATTGTTTGCTGAAAATTAGTGGTTTTCTCTATGTACTTAGTTTCTTCAACTACCTTAGAACACACTCTCTGATATCAGTGTGTCAAATTTTGACTGGAGCAAAAACAATGTAGATCAACTTTTGATTTATTTGTAATGGTCCAATTTTTTTTTCTTTGTCAAATTTGATAAATTCAATTTTGGTAAAAATAATAATAATACTAAAAAATAATGTTTGTTTGAAATGATTTAATATTGGTCAATAAATGATCATTGAATGTGAAAACAGTGTGATTCTGCAAATATGGGATGTAAAGATATTCCATATCTGACAAAAATAAACATTTTATGGTTTATGGATTTTTATGTGCATATTATTTTATCATTGTAATAGGCTAGTCAGCATCTAACAGCCTTACATGTCATATTGCATCATAATAACAGAAGTATACTTCTATATCAAATAATCTTATGTTCCATTATTTATTATATATATATATATATTTTTTAATTAAATTTAGTCATCTCTGATTTGTCCAAGTTAAAATTGTTTTGGTGGTGTATGGGAATGATAATATTTCTTTTCCTTGTTTAAGCAATTTTAAATGGAAACATGTACTAACAAATATATTGACACATTAATGCTCACATCAGTTGTAAAAAAATTTCAAGGCCACCAAAAAATGTATATGTATATTTGTACATGTATATATATATTTTTACATTTAACTTTATGTATTGCAACGACAAAGTTATTACCTTTTTCAGCATTTTCATCTAGTATTAGGAAGATTCTTGATTGCTCAATGGTCTAAATCATTTGCTTATGAGGCCCATTACCATTCACTGCTTAGGTAGGGGCCTTGGTGACTGAGTGGTCTTAAGCGTGCGCTTACGGACCACAATGTTTCTCACCGCCTGGGTTCAAGTACCACTAGAGACAGATTCCAGTGTGAGAAAGTTTGTCAGTTTGCTTGCCTAAGGTCAGTGGTTTTCTCTGGGCACTCCGGTTTCTTCCACTATTAAGTTTCAATTTTCTTACAATCATCATTAGAATAGTGAAACCTATAAGTTTTTGCTTATGTTACCATGGTAACATTGCTGATGTTTTGATGTTTTCATTCATGTTATGGTGCTTTTCTGTAGCTATAGCTAGCATAGTTTAATTTACACAAATGCTGTGCATTTGGATTTTCTGTAAATTTTTCATTTATTATATTCTTGAATTATTATTTTTTTAAATTAAACATTGTAATTTTTCATCCATGACAATAATATTTTTCTACAAATTGTAAAAGGTGTATTTGTAAATGTAAGATTAAACTCCAAAAGATGCTGATGACATAATGGAATGTATTGTGTAAATTTGAAAGTTTAAACTTGTTGATTAAGACTGCCCATGGAACCCTTCTGTAAACATGGACTATGAATACAAGCAGGCTTTTATATACAGCTGAAATTATGTAAAAAAAAATGAATTTTGTAAGCAACTGACCTGTTGATATAAGGGTAATCAAGGTTCCACTGTAAATACAAAATAAATAAATAAATAAATAATAGAAAATAAATAAATAAATAATTTAAAAATAATCAAAATAATAGTAAAAAAAAATTGATACATTGTACATTGTAGTTATAAATTTCAGTACTTAGGTATAACACGAAACATTATGAAAAAACAACATCCATATGTATGGTTTAAAGTTTCTTAAAGCATAATCAATCACATTTATTTCGCATAATCTGTATTATTGTGTTTATAGCGTCTCAGATTATTTCTATCAGGTCAACAAAATGAAGAAGTTTTTTTGTAGGTCAAAATTACATGTATGTCTCATTATAATGCTGGTTAACTTTGTTATCAATTCCAGCTCTTATTTTTTTTTCCAGTTTTGATATCCCAAGACTGTGGTAACTGTGGTTACTAAAATAGTTTCATTCATTTTAGGAGAAAGATTTTGTATTTTTAATGAAAATCAAGAATTTGTTCAATTTTGTGCCATAACCAGCTTTTTCTTTCAAATGTTATATATATATATATTATATAAAGGAACAAGTTGTAGTTTATTTATGACCAAAAATAATGTTTTTAATTTAAAAGTATTTATAAACCAATATATTTATGTTTACTGTGTCATATTGGCTGTTTAGATTTAAATAAATCCATTTCACAGATCAGCAGACTTCTGTTTGTTTTATCTTAACAGTATACCATATTTTTGTACCCCCACACATGGTAACATTTGGTATTTTGTATCAGAATTGAGTAAGTGTCTTTTTAGGGGAGGTTGATTATACTAAAAATTGATTACATTTCAGACTCCAGTTTTACAATCATTCACTCAACTGAGTGTACACTAAACTCAAATTAGGAAATATTCTAATGTCAGTTTGTAAGACATTAGACAGTTAAAATTTGAATATTTAATGTAATATTTAAATTGTGTAGTGTAGGTTTGTTGAAAAAAACAAAACATTGTCTCATACAACTTAAAATTGGTAAAATTTTGATGAGAGAAAAATGGAAATATTTGAGTTGAGTGTACACTTAATTGAGTAATTGTGAAACTGGGCTTGGGTAAATATATTTTACCATGTTTATTGGAGTATTTTTCGTTAAATAATACATACAACAACATTTTTGTATGGAAATATATGAGTAATATAGCAGCCAAAAGTTTCACTGAAAAAAAAAAACAAAAAAAAAAAAACACAGTCCTGTTATCAAATGGCAACAAATGTCTCCTATTGCTAATTATTATATCTAATTTTAGTCATTGCCAAAGTCAGGACTTATAATAGCAGTCACTATTGATTACCAATCCATTCCAGTGTGGATTTTGTAACCAAGTACCAATGTTGATACCAAAAGGCAATATCAGTGAAATAATTTTATTCAGTTCTATGCATTACTAGTAGATATCAATCACCAGTGATGTCATTGATAAAGTGAGATTGTCAAACACTTAGCCACTGACAAGTTTTTCAACCAGGAAGTGATATAAACATAACAAATGATTAAATTTCATAACTTACAACTTCAAATCTTATATATAAAAACTTTAAATGGTGTAAGTTACATATTGTCAAGTATTTGTCATAACTTATGTCATCTATACCCAGTGTAAATGCAAAAACATGACAATGATATGCGACACCAGTAAACAGTGTTGATTTATAGACTAGGTATATATTGTCAACTTACATTTCAAGGATTTCAGCTACAATTGATATCATATGCTTCATGTTAGTTAGCTTCAGATATCTTGCACCAAATACATATATCAAACACATGCCACTAATAATGTCATATATCAAACCTGAACTTTTGTACTGGTCAAAACACCTTACACTGCTTAAGGTTCAAATCCCAATCAAGTCAGATCCAAAAATAAGTAGTTCACTTGGTGGTTTTCTCAGGGCATTCAATTTTCCTCCACCAACCAAGAAGTAACAGCCCAATATAAGTAAAAGAATCATGTACAGGAAATCATTAGTTTTTATGGTGATCTAGTTATTCTTGTTTCCATGGATATGACCTGACCCAATATTTTAAATAACAATGAAATAGTATAATGTTATTTACCTACCTTCAACCACAGAATAACCACCTCAGAAAATGGTATTTTCTCTTGGAAATGATAAAATTGGACACCACAAAAACAAATGATTTTACAATAAAAGTTTTTTTTTAAATTTATTTATTTA
Organism: Tegillarca granosa; assembly: GCA_029721355.1. Taxonomy (NCBI): domain Eukaryota; kingdom Metazoa; phylum Mollusca; class Bivalvia; order Arcoida; family Arcidae; genus Tegillarca; species Tegillarca granosa. The sequence continues at coordinate 37,087 of JARBDR010000137.1, forward strand.
TTTAATTTTTTTTTTTTTTTTTACAGATTTAGTTTAAATTTGTTAAAAATAAGTTAGATATACATATAACCAGTTTTTCTGAGAAGTTTTAGTTAAGCCAGTTGACACAGTGTATTTTTAGCCAAGTTTTTCAAAACTTACCTTCTAGAACAACAGGCATAAAGAATGAAAAATGACATGAAAGGTTCTCCTTGTTTCATGCAGATTAAAAATTGTGTCAGCAAACCTGACAAAATTTTACTTGCAAATAAAGTGTCCATTAAGTGAGAAGGCCTTTGGGCCTGTTGTTAACCCTATACATTTTATGAATTATTTCAACAGTGTGATTCTGACAAGTGTATTGACACTTTTTTAACTTAACATAAGTTAAATCTAGTCCAAATTAAAAGCAGATCAGAATGCTTTCAAATAATTGATAAGAACTTGTATTAATCTTTATACATATCAAAGTTTTATTTTTAAAAAATGCTAAAATGAGGTCAAAAACACCTAAAAAGTTTTAATCAATTGCCATCATAATTAGCTTACAATTTTTTTTCGTCACAAAGCACTTTTAGACCTAATATTTTACTTGTTGCAATATTCATACAAGTGACTCATTAAAAAGCTTGAGTTGCTTAGGTTTTGTTCATACCTAGTAATTGTAACATCCATATACATTTATCAGAACATATGCCTCTGAACCTATAATCATTATAACAATATGATATGGTAAATATTCTCTTTTGTTTATCTATTTCAGTCGAGGTCCAAAAGAGAATGACATTCTATGTGCTAAGTTTGGCTTTGCATACACAGGAACCTATAGATGGGTCAAGCCGGAACCATTACCAACTAAACTTTGATAAAGACTGGGGAGGTTACTAAAATGGATGTGCAGCCAGAATTGACAACAACTTAACTTTGATGAAGGCTGGGATAATATTATGAAAAAATGTAGCCAGAATTAACAGCAACTGATCATTTAGGCTGGGGATATTACTGGATAGAACCAGAATCAACAGTGAATGAAATTTAATGAAGCAGATATTATTGCATTGATATTTTACTGTAATCTCAAAAAAAAATATAAAATGTTATACCTGTAATAATTATGTCTACCGGTTTGGCATACCTGTAATAATTATTCTTACACTTAATTAACCTGTATCAGGTATCCTGTTTAATGTCAGTCTCTATTCATAGATGGCACTTCATTCTTTACTTCCTGGCCTAGGGCATAAGTGACTATCTAATTTGTTTGATATGTGGTTTCACAGAGCTTCTACCATTAGGTTCAATTTACACTCAGAACAGAATTTGCTAGCTTGAGAAAGCGTTATTTTTAGCTCATTTGCATAAGGTTTAGGGTTTGTCCAATATTTTCAACACCATACAACCACATATATAACTCTTTATCTATGCTAAATTCTAGTAATGAAACTTGCCATATACCCTGTGTCGTCTTTATAAAAATGAGGAAAAGATTAACACTGATGCTCATCTGATATTGAAAAGATGGGCCAAATTTGATCCAATAACAATAACAATATTTTTGGGGGGTCTATATTTTCATTTAGGGTAATGGTGCAAGAACTTCTTCTAGATTGAACTTGTTTCCCAATATTAAGCTGTTTCTTACAATTTGACATCATTGAACTGCATGATGTTGACATCAGTTACATCAAATGACCAGTTGTTTGGTGATGACATTTGACATAATTTTTTTAATCGAGCTTAATTTTCATTGTTCCTAGAGAAGGCAGATTGTTGCTAGTCACATGGCCAGATGGAATTACAAGACCTGTTGTTCACAGATAGAGCATTACAAAGTGCATTATACATAATCAGAACAGTGGAATATTTAATTACATATCAGAATTTTAATTGAATTACCGTATTTATTTTATTGTTGTACAATTTTATTACCTATAATTTTATAAGAAAGATATTACTGGTACTTAGATTTTTATAAGATGAATAATCCATATAAAACAATTTTTCACAATTTATTATTATGTAATAATTCTAATGTCATATTTTTGAAGTATTGTTTGTTCAAGCAGTTTTGGAGAATATTTGTTAACCCTACATATTTGTAGTCCTGATAGAAACTGTAAATCTCTTAAATTTTGCAGTACTTTTTTTTTTTTCACGAATCCATACCAAAACCTATTTCGTGACAGGTAATTTTCGTGATTTCTCCATAGATAACCCCTCATAAAATATGTTTATATTTGTATATATTTTGTCACGGTTGGGTTATTTTTAAAACTCTTACGTGGTATACTTGTATGCACCTTCTTGAAATTATTGTGACACATGATCTAATTAATATTCAGGTGAAAATACTATTGGTATTGTCAATTGATAACTTACAACATGATCCGTCAGAATGTGCTAGATATTTTGGAAGTTTTAAGGCCAATCCTGTTGACTGTTCTGGATTTACTACATGGTGCGGGCATTAGAACTATTAAAATGTATTGTCCATGTTAGTGTCCAGTTTATTTTTTCTTGGTTAAAATGCATAGAAAACTTAGAATTAACTTTATCAAAATCACTATAATTTCTTTGCCACCTAATTTTCACACATTGTTACCATGTTGCAAAAATCACAAAAATAAAGTGCTTGCAAAAATTTAGTGGTATACAATATACTCTCAGTTAAATTAAATTTTTTACATTTAACATTTTTTATTTTATTAATTTTGTCTATATGTATGCCATGTTATCATCTAGATGTAGGCTTCTGCTGTAATTTGAACCCTAAAATATTGAAAAGCAAATGTATTATATTTGTGGCATTTATCACATGGGTTATGTATATGCATGTATTTTAAGTCATAGGTTTGTTGAGCTTTAATTGCAGGCTGCAAAATGGCAATTTTATGGTTAAGGAGTTTTAAAATAGTCAAAGAATGAGCTAGTCAGATACCCTGTGATTTTTAAAATTTCAAGTGTGTGTGTGGAGGGGTATGACAGAGAGAGAGAGAGAGAGAGAGAGAGAGAGAGAGAATTTTTAAGTCTTTTACATTTTGTTTGTTTGGAAACCAAAATTTTGTTTTATTAATTTAATCCACTCTTTTACCATTGTTTGTTAATATAATCTTATTTCTCCGTTTTTGTGACATTATTATCAGTATATAGTCTCTTCAATTAAAAGCTATACAAATATTTTTTAATTAGCTCAAACGATCCAATCAATTATTAACAACCACTTTGATACATACCTTATATACATACATCAAACAGTATTTTATATATTATATCGGTTTTCATTTTATATTATTCTGAACATAGTGCATATACAACAGGCTTTTATATTAAGCAGACTGTGATAAAATATATACACAATCAAGGCAGGTATTAGACAAACATTCTATTATAAATTTGTTATATACATTTGAATATGGAAAACTTTAATAACTTAAACTTTACTGGATTACCATGGATTACACATACTGTAGTCATTATTTGTTCATCTAAGAAATCCACTGAACGTCTGATGTACAGTGGATGTATCATAGTCATTATATTTTACATTTCTCTCAATAAATATTATTTGTTTTTATTTTCTGTTCTGAAAATGTTGGAGACTGGATATTCCAAAATCAATATCTTTTTTTTTTTTGAATTTCAAATGTAGCAAAATGATAAATAAATTGGTCATTTATTGTCCCAGTAAATTTCAATAGATTTTTTTTTCAAATTTAAAAACTGAAAATACTAGATAACTTCAAATTTAAATCAACATCCAATTCACATTAAGTTATTAAAGTTTTACTGTAATTTTAACTTATAAGAAACGGATTTTAAATGATATTTATTTTATCACAGATATATAATTATATGACTCTTCTCTAACTAGTATCGTCATATGAGATGTTTGTCTCTTTTTGAATATTACAAATATATATAATTCAAATGTAAACTCTTTATGAGAGTTTGTATCTTTTAACAGGTATACTAGTAATTAAAATACTAATGTTTGTACATGATATCATTTAACTGGAATTATTGCTTCAAGTAATTATGAATTTGATAAATTTAATCTTTTTTTCAATAACAGTAAGGGTTTGGTACTGGCATTGTAAGACAAAAAAATCAGACCTTACAGGAACAAATTATCAATCCACAAAAATGTTTCTGGAGGATTACTTGGTTTATATACATATATATATATATATTATATAGAAGTAGAGAGAGAGAGAGAGAGAGAGAGAGAGAGAGAGAGAGCAGAGAGAGAGAGAGAGAGATTATCTGTCTCTTTAGCTCACCTGAAGGAATCTTTTAAGGAAAGAGCAATTTACTTTTGCTGATATTTGCTGATATTCTTTTATTATTTATTTATTTATTTTTTTTGGTCTCAATCCATAGATTAGTCTCTAAACTACTTTTCTCCAGAATGAGTTAACAAGTAAATGGCATTGGAACTTACCTGGACCTTGCCTGAGTCTTATACATTGGCAAAGTTTGTTGTTCATCTCAGTTCCCAATGTTATATAGTGCTAGATTGTATAGTTACTATATATACATGTATTTGGAAGTATTATTTAGTGCTATTTTGTTTGATATTAATAAAGGCAGCCATGTTTCCTTTCATTAAAGTTTTAATTACTAATTTGCTTAAGAATAGTACCAAAGGGGAGACAATCCCCCATATTTCCTCAACCAATGACACTATTTACTTTATTATACTGAACAAATAAGGGGGGGTTAACTTTTTTTTCTGATAAAATCGGTTTAAAATGCATAAAATTGCAACTTTGACAAAGAACTCTACAGGTTACTAAGTCTATAGCTTCAAATACTTCTAATTCAAGTAGGATAACTCAGTAGTTTCTGTGATGGGCAGTCATAAACTTCCATGCCAAGCAGTGAACACTGCAATACCGGTATCCCATGGCAATGTTGACTGCACTGTTAAACAGTTTGAATTGTTTAATACCACATTATGAGAAATGACCAATAATAATCAAGAACTCTCTGTGATAATAAGGTCTATATTAGTCTTTTCAACCAAATTTGAAACTATACAAGGGGACATAATATCAGAGGCAAAATGACTATCACTTATACTCATTTATAAAATAAAATGCTGAAATCATGTTTATGCATCAGGGTAATACAGTGATTTATAGCATCTTTAGCAAACCCTATATACATCTTTATAATCATTTATTTTAAGTAGCCAAAAATGAATTAATAGTGTTTTTTTGTACCTTGCAGTTGTTGCATTTGCATATAGTGCTATTTTAAACGAATATTTGAACAATTTTAGTGCTAATTTGTTTACTTATAGTATATGCATATAATGCTATTTTAACGAAAAATGGAAAAATGGCAGCCATATTGAAATAGTTTAAGCTTATCCTATATAAAAGTGCATGAACAGTATTAGTTTATTTACTTGTTCATGTAGAACTATAAGTCTATTATTATTGTGATTTTTGTTTATTTTTTTTTTTTTTAAAAACTGTTTGTCAGGTTTATGTCTGTTTTAAATTCAAATTTGATTTTAAATGTTTTGAGGTTAATTTGTTAGCAACTTATGTTATGAAAGTTAACACTCAAGAACTAAAATCAAGCTCAATGTTTCATATCCAGTGAAATGAGATTCGCCAGCATATCACATGATCGATTGTGCAGATTGAAATGAATGTCACATATTCTCAGAGATAGTTATGTTTACTACTCATACAACTCAAAATTTGGAAATAATCGTCAGAACAAATGTAAGGATGTTTGTGTGGTATGCTGGGAAATCCCATTATTGTTACTATTGTTATAGAATTTTTATTGCTGAACTTGTATTGTCCTGTAATTTGTAAAATATACATGGTTAAATCTTCATATAAAGTCTATTTTT
>JARBDR010000138.1:0-56765 GCA_029721355.1 Tegillarca granosa
TCTAATATACATGCCAATACAAAAGTTAATAGTTTCCAAGATAATTAACAATTTCAGTCTTTTTATGCACCTATGACCTTGACCTTTGAATGTATGACCTTGAGCCATATATCAAAATGTTCGTCATGTCAATACCTACAATATTCTATAATACATGCCTATACAAAAAGTTTATAGTTTTCAAGCTAACACACAATTTTAGTCTTTTTTAGCAAAAAATAACATTTCAGGGGCAACAACTCCTACATGCATTATCATACAGTTACGAAACTTTGTACCTTTTTACATTTTGTCCTGCTAAACATTTTAACATGTTTTAATATTATATATCTCTTATAATTTGGAAGAAAAAAGCCTAAAACTGCACAAATTACAAACTAGGTCATGACCTTGAACTTTGACCTTGACCCCATTTTGAAGGTTATTTCAAGAAAAAGTCAAAACTGAAAACCCCATGTCAATATCTATTCATATAGTCAAGTTGTAATAATTTGAAGCCATTTTACGAAATTTTCAAAATTAAACGCAAAACGCGTAACCCTAATTTTTTTACAACTTTCACAAAATGAACAATTTTATAAGCTTAAGACCCTAGAGAAGCCAAATATCAATCAGATTTTTTCTCCCATCATGGCTTTCAGAGAAGAAGATTTTTTAAGTTTTTTGGAACCATGGGTCACCTTGACCTAGTTTTGGGAGCCATGCAACGTCACGAACAAATACTGAATTGCAATGGCCCATATGTGCATTTCTGACCAAGTTTCATTGAAATCTACCTCATAGTTTTAGAAAAGAAGTTGAAAATGTAAAAGTTTTACGCCGCGGACGACGACAACGACGACGACGACGACGACAACGCCGCCGCCGACGACGACGACGACAGACAAATTTTGATCAGAAAAGCTCCACTTGAGCCTTTGGCTCAGGTGAGCTAAAAAAAAAAAAATTTAAAAAGATTTATTTTGATTGGCTAATTATTCCATTATGCGTTTTTGTTCTCAAAAGCAGCTTTCTAGTTCTAAGAGAATTTTTGAAAATCAGGGGTCGTTTTATTGTATCATTCATAGTTTTCACAGATGTTTCATTTTGATTACAAATTTATCTTCTCTGGTGTCGGCAGCGGCGGCCATTGTTGGAGTGTCAAAATGTGAAAGTTGTGTGTTAAAGTCAAAAACTAACCAGGCGAGGCATTTAATTCCGTGGAATTCTTGTTTTTATGATAAATAAGAAATTCCAAAACTGGCTAAAATGATCTTTTTTACTGTTGATTGACTGTTTACTATAATAAGGCTTATTTTAAATTTTGGACATTGGACCCCAGTACTTAAGCCACACCACTGGACACCATATGCTTAGGGCCCATCAGAGTCAGGAGTTTCAAAGTTAGTGGTCATGTTTTGTTTTAATTATGCCTTGTGTGTTTTTCTCAGTATTTTTCTTTTATGTTGTGGTTTGTTTTTTAAGATTGACTGTTTCAAAGTACATCTACATCTTTTTTATGTACTATGTTACACATTTATTTTCACATTTTATATTTTTAGTTTATGTCTGCCGTTGTCTGAAGATGTAAGAGCACTACACAACCATTTAAAGAAAGAAGTTGCTGAAATAATGGCAAGTCCAGAACCAAGACTTAGCAGAAGCTGTTTTAGCCCAGGTTATTCTTTTCAATAGAAAACGTTCTGGTGAGGCACAGAGAATGAAATTGGAGCACTTCAAAAATGCCGCTAAGAAGTCTTTAACACCACCAGATAAGGAAATCTTGAACAAATTAACAAAATTTGTGTACCAGTGTCTTGAGAGTAGAAATAAGGGGAAAAAGGGGTAGAAAAGTGCCAGTTCTATTAACAGAAGAATGCAAAAGATGTACAAATGCTCATCAAGCTGAGAGAAAATCCAGCAGTGCAGCCAAAAGAGATTATTTTTTTGCAAGGCCTTTGGATGCAAAAACTCCCTTTTATGGGAATGTTGCAATAAGAAAACACACAATGCTCTGTGGAGCAAAACAGCCAGAATTAATGACATCAACAGGACTCCGAAGCAGCAAGGAACAATGTGTTAAGTTTTGTCTTTGATGTGAACAGCAGCAATATATATTAGCCAATTTTATGGGCCACGATTTACAAGTTCACAGAGAGTTTTATCGTCTCCCAGATAATTATTTTGAAGTAGCTAAAGTAACAAAGATCCTTCACGCTATCAACGATGGGAGGATTTCAGAATTTAAAGGGAAAGATTATAATAGCATCATCATTAACAATGATGGTAAGTCACTGGATCATTCAAATAAATGTATTACTGGCCATTGTACCATAAAAGTTAAAAATTTAATATAAGTGGTATACATATACATGTATAAGACCGAGATACTTGGTCTTAAAATCATTTTTGTTTTAAAATGATATTATTACATCTATATACAATATACATGTACATGTAGTTATTATTACGTCTATATACAATATACATGTACATGTAGTTATTATTACGTCTATATACAATATACATGTACATGTAGTTGTTATAATCCCCACAGGGGATATACATGTATCTTCTAAAATAAGAGCTTACATGTATGATCACAGTGCCTTTTAATGCCTTAGTTCTTTTCCAACTCTGAACAGTGAAAGTTCGTCAGTTCACTTGCCAAAAGTTTGGTGGTTTTCTCCTTGCACTCTGGTTTTCTCAATCAACCTGACTGCCTCAATATAAGTGAAAGAATATTGACTTGGGTGCAAACAATATTACTGTAAGGTAGTCAACTGCTGTTGGAGTTTTCCTCATATTTTTTAAAAACTTTCAATTTGAATATGTGCATTGACATTTTGAAGTCTTAATTTTGTCAGATGTTAAACATTACTTATTTAAAATCCAACAGGGTTTAGATTGCCTCTGTAGCTCAGTGGGAAAGCATCCTCATCATGAGGTCTTACATAAGACTTTAAAATTTGAGATACTACATCCTCGCCTGATGCTTCATAGTAAGAGAACAGAGTATTGACTGGTTCACCTACTTTCAGTATAATGTTACTGGGAGTGGAATGTTTGTCTGTTGCACATTGACTCTGTGAGCTAGCACCTTAAAGTCCCTGGATGTATGCTATTACAAGGCAGACCATAAAAAATAATCACATCTCACAAACCTTAGAGGTTAATAAATATTCTCTTGTGAATAGATAAAATATTGCTGATGTGACATTAAACAACATTACAACCAACCAACAGATAATACATTGTACTATAGGCTGTAAAGTACACGTAAATTGCATTTTCGGTAATAAAACCGAAAAAAATAAATATACATTAGTGCCAATACTTTTTGACATGGTATAAATACTTTTGAAATGTGGCATAAATAAAACCCTTAAACTTGTCATGGTTTCCAAAATTTATTTGGACAAAGGGTTGAATGGGAGCATCCATCTAGTATTATAGACTCAACTTTTGTTTAATTATTATATTTATAGTACATTATACAATAAAATTGATAGCCTTTGAATAATGATTTTATTTTCCATGTATTATATGTCATGTCCTCATTGTGTTTAAATATTTTGTAAATATATATTATTGTAGAAAAAGTTGAATTTGAAGAAGATGACACAGATGAAATAGAGGATGAGGAGGCTAAAAGCAACCAAGCTTAAAATGAAAATAAGAGTATGTAAAAATTGTAACAAATTCAAAATTCACAGACCCCTGTGTACTGATTGTTTTGTTTGCAGACAGCTAGTCTTAATGTTTGTGTCCATATCTTCATTAGTTATCAATCTGCATCAATATAGCAGAGTTAACGACTTTAGTAATATCTTTACAGCAATTTTATTGTACTTTTTCCATGTTTCATCTTTTTAGAATATTTAAACCTATGCAATTGTAGTAGTAATTTCAAATTTGGCAGACACTCAACCATTATCATTACCACCACTTGGTTGTCCATCATGTATTGGTCTTTTTAAACTTTTTGCTTTTATCTGACACAAACATTTTTTCCTAACCTTGTTCATGGCAAATCATACAAGTTAAAATATTGTTATTTTGCTCATGCTGGCATGGAGATACTAACATTTTATCTTATTGGACCAGGTAAAGTCATTAAACTTTAAAACAGGTAATGAGTGTTCATTCGCCAAACTTATGGCATATCAGTCTGAAATCTTTTTGATGAAACTATAAATTGAGATCATGCGTAATGATAGGCACAGCTTGATAACAAATCCCCATTGCACATACCAAAGTACATTGCAGAAGGATAGATTTCAGTACCATTATCTAGAATTGTGATGTCTTGATATAAGTGAAATAACCAACTTGGGTGTTAAGTCCATACAAATCCAACCAAATCATACTCTATAAGAAAAAACTTAATTAATTTTTTTTCATGTACACATACATGAAGGTATTTCTAAGATGTTGTGCTGTTAAAGTTTCAGCAAAATTACATTTCCTTTGTGTTTTTTTCTTGGGTTTATTCTTGCTAGCTCACCAAGATTCGTGTCATAGATATGTTACATGTATGTCTTTGTTCATTTTCTTCTCTTAATGACAAGCAAAGGTGAGAAAGCAACAAATAAAATTTTGAGATTTTTTATATCACTAGAATGACACCAAGGACCTCCCAATCAAGGGGAACACTGTCAACTGATTGACTCTGTTGTTGAGATAGTTACCTATGCATAACAAATATAAAAGATCAAACAAAATCATGTGGCAGATACATGTAGATCTGAAACATTTTTGGCTACAGCTTAAATTGCTTAATTGTTCAACATTATTTAAAATGCTAATATTTTATTTATTTTTCAGGTACTGGTACATCTGGACAGTTTATAAAACAATCAGCAACAAAAACATTTATGACAAAATCGAAAAATACACAGCCAGTAAAGAAAAGATGTTATACTGAAGAACAACATACAGTGATATCAACTATTTTCAAAAAATGGATACAAACGAGTAAAGTACCCGGAAAACTTGCCATAGAGAATGCAAAACAGGATAATAACTGCTTGGAAAATATCCCTTGGAAATTAATTAAATATTACATTAAAAACTTGATAACAAAGCGCAAGAAACTGCCGCAACCTTAAGGGAATATTCTCTGCAGTACTGTAAACATATTTATTATCGTGATGTATTAATTTTCACTTAATTGGAGATCATCTGTTTTGCACGAAAAATTAGAAGTAATATACTTGCATTTCAAATGATAAAGTAAACACTGAGCAATAATAATAAAGACTGAAGAATGAATATGTTTTACTGAATTTTACTGGCATACATTATTTAATTTTAAATAATATGTTATGGTATGTTTAAAAAAAACGCTAAAATTAAACTAGGTGAAAAAGTTTGATTTAATAATATTGTGAAAATTAATACATGCGAAAATAAATACGTTTACAGTTTTTAAATTTAAATAAAAGGAACAAATAAGACTACATACTGCATTATAAACATCATTATACCCCTGCAACAAAGTTAATTTTCGTGAGAACTGTTATTTCACGTTTTCAGGTAAATATACTTTTATTTATGCATTGTCAGTTGATGGCCTGGCCAGGGCAAATGTAAATGAAATATATCAAAATAAATATTTCCAAAATTCTAATTTTGGCATATTGTCAATTGCGATTTTTCTGTATTAGTAGGGTTTTTTTACTATTTAAAAGATTTTTATCTCATTTCTGAAAGAAAAGTTGTGACGGTAGCAATTCACATTATTCGTACCTTTGATTGAAATGGGTGATGGTCGCCACATGCAGAGCAGGTGACGCTAGCCATTTTTGAGCACATGGACTATAATAGAATATCATTTGGTTATGCTCTTTAATACCATATTTCTGAACTTTTGAATCTTAATTACTCCTTTGTGCTTTGTGTTAAATTTGACTTTTTTGAAACTGAATGCATCTGGGTTTTTTGTGTCATTTGAAAATATGAATGGGGGTTGCATTTGATTGTTATATGACCATGGTTTCATGTTAGTATTTGTGTAGATGCAATGAGGATGACCTTTGTTATTGATACAAAAATATCTTTGTATATTTTAAACAAAAAAATAATAAATAAACTGAGACCAATTTAACAATTACTGTTATTTTTTTATATAACTTTTAGCTATTTTTCTTACAGATCTAGCCCATACCAAGATTCATTAACAAGTTTTGATTTCGCTTAAATTTTGTTGAAACAAGTTAAATATCTAGTAATATCTAATAAGATACTTGGAAATCAGGGAAAATTTAGAAACCAAGTCATTTTATGAAGGGAATTTTAAGATTTATATATCCATAGTCAAAAGTAGCTTAGTCTAGTCTAAAAGTACATGTAAGTTTCAATTTCAGGCTTAACACACATCCTAAATTTGATAAAATCATAACTGTTGTAAATTTGATCAAAAATGAATTCTGTCAATTTATCATTACATGACTACTTTTATCCACAATGAGTTAATCAAGTCTTGTTCGTTTTCTGAAAAATTTGAGATGATGGACACCTTCAAGTAACATCCCTATCAAGAACATTTCACTTATATCCAGATGTCGCCAGCCAAGGTGAAGATGCAGAAATTTTGCCTGTGCAAATGACATTATACAGCAGGGTTGTTTATCGTGCCACACTTGCCACAGCATGGGACCTCGTTTATTGAAAGAACTGCGACTTTCATTTCGTAAAGCCAAGTACTTAAAGAAAGAACATTCACTACCCACTTTCAAGTATTGGGCCAGATATGGCTGGGGATCGAATCTCCCAGTTTTGGAGTAAGCACTTTACCAAGTCAACGGATAGACTAAAGGCTATTATTTGGTTCTCAAATGGATATGCAACTTAAGGGCAATTTTTCAGTCCATAGTGTGAAAAATTTGTCAGTTTTCTCGAGGCACTCTGATTTTCTCCACAATCCTAAAACTGACTGCCTTGATACAAGTAAAGGAATTTTTACTGGGGCATAAAATAGTATGTGGTTTAAGAACCATTAAAACTTTTTGTCTCCTTTATGCTATAAATGAAAAAAAGGATGACATTGATTAATTAAATAGACAAATGTCATTTAAAATTCAGCCAAATGCATTGTTCTATTTTATAAGTAGTGTTGGAAGGCATTTTCTTAAATATTGCGTCTTTGTACCAATTTCACAATGTTTTTTTTCACTACGCCCTGATTTTACAGTGTGTGTGTATAGATGTCTTGATTTTACTGTGTTTATTCAATATGTCCTGATTTTACCGTGTGTATAGATGTCCTGATTTTACTGTGTGTTTTCAATACGTCCTGATTTTACGGGTGTGTAAAAATGTCCTGATTTTACTGGCATGTCCTGATTTTACTGTGTGTTATCAAACCAGAAAAAAAACATATAAATATCCTCCTGGAAATAAGATCAATCAGGAGAGCTTTTTTTCGGGTTTAATTTGATGGGTACCATGTCTAGAGCATCGAATCAGTCTAAAAATGTCTATTTTAAAAGTGTCCTGATTTTACTGGATTTTATCAAAGGTCCTGATTTCACTGGATTTTAGTGTATGTGTGTGTGTGTGTGTGTGTGTGAAAAACAAAAAATGTGTATAAATGTTTAATTAATAAAGCTAAAAAATATTTTTTTGTGTTTATTTATTTATTTATTTGAGATAACTATTAATTTTGTAGTAGCGCTTTATATTAATCTAGTGAAAACCAAGGAATGAATTGTGACACAATTTTTTTTAAATGTTCACTATCATTTTGGATTAACGGAGAAAAGTCTGAGATAAAAACTACAAACTGTAATTTTTGGCAAACTTTCTCACATCAGCACTTCCAGCATGAGAGGAATTTGTACCCATAAAAATTGCATACTGAACTAATTCACACATTTTTGACATCTTAGGTCATAGCGTAAAACAGTAAACTCTATCTCCCCATCACCCTCACAACCCATATATTGAGCAAGTTGATGTACTTAAAGTCCTATAAGACGCCAACACGCTAAATTTCGTATCCAAGTTTTCTATTGAACATCTTAACATTTAACTATATTTTTTATGATATCTGTCGCATGTCACATTCCTGACAATAAACAAAAATGAAAATATCAGTATATCAACGATGTAAATCGAATATTGGGAAAGTTGACGACTTATATTCTAGGACTAATGTTTTTCATGCATTCTGGTATTTTGGGCGAACCTGTGGTGTGCGCCGCATGCAATTTGTTTCAGTATTTTCATAACGATAGCACACCAAATAAAACAGTACAATATATTGTAACAAGTGTCTGTGAGTTCACCAATCAAAAACTACTAGTAAAGTGTCCGAGTACACCAAATAAAACAGTACGATATACTGTAACAAGAGCCTACGATGTATACGCCCAAAAATATGAAGAAAAAAAATTGGGGCGTTGTGGTTGAGAAACCTTTAGGGCGTTTTGTTGGTGAGTTGGGGGGACAAAAACAATAATAATAAAAATATAAAAAATAAATAAATAAAATAAACATTTGGGGCGTTGTGGTTGTGTTGGGGAGATCAGAAAAAAACATTTGTGGCGTTGTAGTTAGTGAGTTGGGGCGATGTGGTCGGTGATTTGGGGCGACGATAAAAAACAATTGGGGCGTTGTGGTTGGTGAGTTGGGGCGATGTGAAAAGAAATTGGGGCGAAATGTAAAATAGTTGGGGCGAAGTGGTTTGGGGCGTAATGGTTTTGGGGCGAAACGACCAGCACCCGTACCAGGCCTGTACAACACTTATCCAGAAAAAACGAGGTCGTACCTTTTTTGCTGTCTTCAATATCAACGATATGTTGAAACACATCATCATCTCCGACAAAAGAAACGGAAGTACACTTTCTTCTAGGTCTATTATGAGCCATAGTTAGTTTTCCCGCGACAACTCTTCACGTAAAGGAGGTTGTTTTTTCCTTCGGGGATCAGTTATTACTTCTCACTACATTAATCGTAATTTACCTTAATTTGCTTGAAATATATATTTCTATTGTGTATGGGAAAAATAATCATGCAATGATTATATTTTTTATTCTTACTATGCGCAAAAGATAAAAAAATATTTAAAACTTTTATTTCTTAGCTTTGTATAAACATTAATAATTGCTCCCGAGAAAACTGCGTCCACTAACGGCAGATAACTTAGATTTTATCTTGAATTTATTTAGGGGAAAAAAAAAAAAAAAAAAAAAACCTTACACAGAAATGGTAAAATTTAATTGATTGCATGATTCTCAGACTTTTCAGTAAAATTTTGAATTCCCATGGATGGTAGTTTCATTTTTTTAAATATATAACACAAATACCAGTAAATTTTGCGCCATATGTGCACATTTCGGAAATTCATTCACTAGGGGCCAGAAAGATAAAAATATAAGCAAAACAGTTGAAAAATAATAAATCTAAAGTTCCAAAGTTATATAAATCAAAATCCAGCTAAGGAATGTTTTGCATGCGGAAACAAACCTTAGTTTTTTTTTTTTTTTTTTTTTTTTTTTTTTTTTTTTTTTTTTAAAATGTTTTATTAAATTTTGCTATTTTAGAAAGTGGTTACAATCGGTATACGGAGAGGTCAATTTAACAGTTTTCACCTCTTATTGAAATAAGAAAAATAATAGAAATTTAGCATTTTATACTGATAACTGGTTTTCAATTATCTATGCTTTTAAGCATTTTTATTAGTCATTGAGACTAATTTTCTAGTAATTTTTCAGTTAAGTTTTGTTTCAATTTAATCTAATAAATTCTAGTATTCATAATTTGTTGTGCATTTAGTAATGAATACATTGTCAATTAATTATCACACTTGAAATTCGATGGTTATTTTCCCCATTCCAAATTATTAAAAATTTATATTTTCAGTCACTTAAAATCTATATTTTAATTCTATTTATTATTCATTTTGACCTCAATAAAAGATACAAAATACTCATATATCTAATCATTATAATATCCTTAATATATTTTATTAAGACATCTAATGTAATATTTTATACAGATATCTAGTTAATGTAATTTATTCAGATATCTAGTCAATATAATTTATTCAGATATCTAGTCAATATAATATTTTATTCAGATATCTAGTTATTGTAATTTATTCAGATATCTAGTTAATGTAATTGATTCAGATATCTAGTCAATGTAATTTATTCAGATATCCAGTCAATGTAATTTATTCAAATATCTAGTCAATGTAATTTATTCAGATATCCAGTCAATATAATATTTTATTCATATATCTAGTCAATGTAATTTATTCAGATATCCAGTCAATGTAATTTATTCAAATATCTAGTCGATGTAATTTATTCAGATATCCAGTCAATATAATTTATTCAGATATCTACTCAATATAATATTTTATTCAGATATCCAGTCAATATAATATTTTATTCAGATATCTAGTCAATGTAATTTATTAAGATATCTAGTCATATACTTTATTACGATATCTTATCATTGTAAATTTTATCAAGATATCTAGTCATTGTGATTTTTCAGACAGATATCTATTCAGTCTGTTATTGTGAATTCAAACTTCATTAACAAGAACTGTTATTTATTATATCAAGCTAGTCAGTGTAATATGTTAGTCAGTATGAACATTGTTAGTCACATGTTTTAGTGAATTCTAAAGTATAGCTCATTTAGTCTTACAATATATAATATTTGATGTCAGTCATCACATATTTTATGGTCACCCTGAATAATTGAAGGAAAGACTGTAAACGTGTTAAATGTATATTCCTTATTGTAAAATACAAATTGATTTATCCAAAAATTGTAACTGACAGTCACCCTGAATCATTGAAGGACAGACTGTAAACATGTTAAATGTATATTCCTTATTGTAAAATACAAATTGATTTATCCAAAAATTGTAAATGACAGTCACCCTGAATCATTGAAGGACAGACTGTGAAGGAATAACAATAAAACATCTTGAACTTGGAATTCAGTTGTCCATCATAATTGATAGTTAAGTTTATAGTCTAAATCTCAGATTTTCAAATTTCAAATTTCCAAATTTCACTTATTTATGCCTTCTGCTTGTCACTCAAAACTGACATGAACTTACCATAATATTGGTTAGTTTAAAAATCATTATTATTCCAGTCAAGAATGACTTATAATATTGTCTCATATATATTTGAGACTGGTGGCAGTAACCTTTAATAATCAAAAGCACTTGGTCCCTACAATACCGATATATGAGAATGAAGAGTAATATATTTTTTAGCTCACCTGAGCACAAAGTGTTGTGCCTTAACCTTTGATTGTTAACGCTCCTAAGGCCAAAATTTGAATGCAATCTTAAACTTGCTCAGAATGATCCTCTTTGCAAAAGCTAGCTCTCAAGTTTACATATTGGCCATGTTGGGTCAATTAGTAGGTCACTAGGTCCAATTCCAGAAAAATCTTGTTAACACTACTGAGGCCCCAATTTTAGTCCAATCATCATCAAACTTCTCAGAATGATCCTCTTTGCAAAAACTAGTATATGGGCCATGTTGGGTCAATAAGTAGGTCACTAGGTCAAAATATTAAAAAAATCTTTTTTAAAATTAGAAGCTCCAGTTTGCCAAAATCAAGCTGAGTGTACATGGTTTACAGGTGAGTGTCCAGGGCCTTCATGGCCCTCTTGTTCTTATAGAAAAGAAAACACCAAGAACCCAATTTTCAAGCAATACATTTATTTCCTTTTGAGACTTGTAGAATAAAATGTTGCAATAACTTACCTGACCAAGCAATGATTTAGGTGTAAATCTGATATTTTTAATCGAAGTAAAAGATTATTTTTCTACCCAGACTCCTTCATTATGAACCAAATGAATTTTACAATTTCATCACTCTGAAATATTTTCAATTCGTTGTGAAACCTAAATTATAGGTAAATTAACTTCAATGTTTTGAAGGGAGTTATTCAAAATCTGTGACCTCAAAAAAAAAAAATAATAATAAATAATTACATACATTAAAAAATAGAAATAAATAAATGAATAAATAAATGAATGAATAAATAGTCTATATTACTTCCAACTATTATACAGTTATTATAATAATAACAACAGTGAGAAACAGCGATTATTCAGGTCTTATTTTTGTCACAGTGCTGGTAAATTTCTGCATTATAGAATTCTTATAGGCTCAAAAATAAATAAATACTAGTAAAAAAACAATGAAGAAAAATAATAACTGATAAATGTGGCGGACCGGGATTTGTAGGTATTCGGGTAGCTTTATGGTACAGCGTCCCGCTGTAATTCGGATGGTCCTGGGTGTTCGAGCCCCGATTTGGCCGCGGCATTTTTTGCTTTTCCTTTTACAAATATATTATAATTAGATAATGATACATTCCTTAGTTTAATAATAATAATTACCCAACCACATACTGAACAAGAATAATAATTATGTTTGCTCATAATTTTCTTGATACAAAAGGCATATTTTATCTTACCAAAACGTGAGTCTTCGAATGCAGAAGAACGTATAAATGGAGTTCTATATTTGAATGAAACGGGAACCAATCGCTTGCCTCTTTTATCGTTGTAGCGTGAGATCTGTCAGTCTTATGAGAAATACAAGCACGCATGCGCAATGTTTAGGATCTTTTCCGGTATGAGAAATGGTAGGCGGAAGACGGTGAAATGTAGACTTTCATCGTTTCCAGTGAAGAAATATATGCATTTTTCCATTTACCTGCCCTGACAGCTGTGTAAACTGTTTGGGTTTGTTTCATTCATCAATAAAACGTATTAAATGGATGTATGAATGCACAAAAGCAAATATATACAAACCGTTCCCTTTGGACTGCAAGCAAAACGAAAATGAAAGTAGAAACACCCTTTTATCAATAAGTTAATCCGTTGCCCGAAGTAACACAGTTAATAAGGTGCTCGCATCTTGCCTGTGTGAGCAATATTTATAGTTGTTTTTTCATGGTAATAAAAATACAAAAGTTATGTGTCAAAGCTAGTAAAGAATTTGATGAAGACAAAAATACATATATCGGGCTTTGAAAGCCAGTGCAGTTTACTGTCTCAGAAATAAGTAAATTTTTGCTATGTATATTATTATTTTGCAATGCATATTTAATGAATATCAAATATAGGTTAAGCTTATCAAATGGGAGACAATGCACAGACTTTTGAAATTCACTTAGGTCGTATCATAAATGATTATTGCCCCAACTACAAAGTATCAAGTTATCACTGATTTTTAAAATCAAGATATATATATGTTTGTTAATATCAGATTTCATTATTTTTTTCTATTTTCATTAGTGTAACCATTCATGCTTCCACATTTACACATGTAAAGGGTTGTGTTATTTTGACATCGATAAACTTATATATTAGTTAATGCAAATGCTCTGTTATAAAAAAATAAATTATATTGTGATATTTATGGTAAATTGACTTTGGTACTTTAATTAACCCATGATTTTTACACCAACCGAGCACTTGTTTATTTTTAAAGCATGTGTCATGTGCAGAAGGTCATTCAAAGAGCAGCATTTATGCTTGGTGCACTAACAAAAATCAACACATTTTACGCATCGTTCATATAAATGGCATCATTTTGTTTAATGCCAATCCTGTAAAGATTTACAATTTTCTGTAAACATGGAAGCCTTAGTTACCATAAATGCTCACTTGTTTTGCCCGATTTACTTGCTATTAATTCAGATTAAAACATCTTAAACATTCTTCTGGAGTGTAATTCCTATATAATTTTAATAGTTTGGTTTACAACTTTATTTCTCAGCTTAAAGCTCAGTGTAAGAGGACATAATAGAGCAAGGACCGGTCAACCAAGAGTCATAATGTGTCTGAACAGGATATGCACATGTACCTGTGCACTATAAATCTGGATATGACGCCTGTTTATTTACAAGCAGATTGAAAAGTTGTGTTGATAGATACTTACTTATTGGCATAAGTGAATGTTTAATCCTTTTTTATATCTTTTTTTTTAACATCCAATTTTCATTTAATTGTTGAAATACCCACAAACAAGGATGCTTATTTTAGTCTTTATACTGATACAAATATAGTTGTTTCATTTCCATTGAGAAATATACTGACATTTATATTTTGATTATATCTTAGGGTTGGGAAAAATGAGCAAACATTAAAAAAAAAAAAACATGCAGATAATCAATTTTACAATTAGGATTGTGTGATTTGATTTATGAGCACATTATTTATTAATTATTGTTATTTTCTTAAATTTTGAATGTTGAAACAATCAATACCCACTTCCAAGGGGAGCAGGGATGACAAGTAATGGATTTGTTTTTTTTTTTTTAATCAGTTTTGAAAAAAAAATTTAGATTTTGTTTATATTACTCAATAATTGATTCAGTCATGGAGAATAATTTAAATTAATTTTAACATTTCAAAACATTAATAAGTATACTCATCTCTTAAATTGTTATAACTAATTAACACTTTTGGCTGATAATGAAATTTTTATTCCTGAAACTTTATTCTATAAACAATGTATGATTAAAATTTAATCTTTTTTTTTTTTTTAAAATACTGTGAATATAAATTACAATGTTTTTTTTTTCTTCCTTTTTTTCAATCTAATTCATAATAACAATATCTATAAATACAATTGAGGATACTGTAGATATGCCAATATATTTTGAATTTCACAGCCAGGTATTTTGGGTGTCACTTTCAAAAAATTTGTTGCATTGCTTCAAATTCTAACACCTTTTTCCTACCTAACAGACAACATGGGTAGAATTTAGGATGTCACACAATTGCTTTACAAATACAACAGTTATTTTTGTAGATTAGTCATGTAAAAAAATACATCTCTGAATTTGCAAGTTTATTCTGTTATTTAAAAACAATAGCCAATGAAAACTCTTAAATTATTGAGAGGTGTATGAAAATTTTGGTGATGCAAGAATATTGAAGTACCAACAGATTGTCAGCTTTATATCCTCTAACTATAGGATATATCCTGATGAACTTACGGATAATTCATCAAAAGCAGCAAGAAATAAAAGAGAATATTTCAAAGCAAAGGCGAAAAAGTTTTTTTTGCAAGGTAATAAGAAAATATTCCCAATATAGGATTGTAAGATTTCTGGAAAGCCATCATGTACAAATTTCACTATTAGTTATTAATAATCCATTTATCAAAATGAACAAAATTCTTTTTTTATTTTATCTTATCATATTTTATTTCATTTTTATTTTTTTGAAATTTTCAATAAATTTTTCTCATTCATACATTTAAAAAAGCATCATTTTAATTAAAAAACATTGGATATGTGTAAAGATTTTGTCACAATTAAGTATTGTCCAGGAAGCACTATTCACAGTGTCATCCACCATCTATAAATAACAACTTTTCTAAAATTTTACATTGGACATGATTTTTAGCTCACCTGAGGCAGACCCTCCGTCGTCTGTCCATCCATCCGTCAGTCAACAATTGCTTCAAACGACATCTTCTCACAAACTTCTGGTCACTTTTTGTTCAAACTTGGTCAAAAGCATCTATAGAATATTGCCTTTCAGATTTGTGTTTTTGGTTGCCATAGCTACCAAATGTAGGTCCTACATAGTTGACGTGTTTTTGCGTTTATTTTTTATACATGTAAATACTAGTACTTTTTTACCAAAATTACAATAATTAATAAATTTAGGTGAATTCTTTTTCCAAACATCATTTTCTTTGTGGAGAAACATATGTTTGACAATTTTCATGAAATTCTGTAAAATACAAGTCGCTTTTTTCGACCTTTTTCATTTTCAATTCTAGCAACCCAAGGGTCGGGGGTTCAAATCCCAGTGAGGCCATTCTTTTTCTTTTTTTTTTTTTTTTTTTTTTTAATTTCTGACTTACAATGATGCATGGAAGAGATTTTATGTTTTTGTGTTTTAATTGGATTAATTGTTTTTCTGCTAAAATTCCCACTAAGATCAACATTGTGTCCTGGCTGACATTTCCAATGGCCAAATAGATGCGTTTTAATGGCTTTTACTGTTATTCTGTTAAAAATTCCCACTACCATCAACATTGCAGCCTGGCCGACAATTCTAATGGATTTTGTAGATGTGTTTTAATGGGATTTACAGCTTTTCTTCTAAAAAACTCCACTAAGGTCACTTATGTGGCCTGGCTGATATTTCTAATGGCTAGATAGATGAATTTTAATGGCTTTTACCATTTTTCTGCCAAAAGTTCCCTCCACAGTCAAGATTGTGGATCGGCTGACATTTCTAATCACTAAATAGATGCATTTTAATGGCTTTTACATTTTTCTTTTTTCTTCTTTCAAAAATCCTCACTATGGTCAACATTGCAGCCTGGCTGACAAATCTAATGGATAAAGTAGATGAATTTTAATGGCTTTTACCGTTTGTCTGTCAAATTCCCCCCACAGTCAAAATTGTGGCTCGGCTGACATTTCTAATGACTAAATAGATGAATTTCAATGGCTTTAACTTTTTTTTTCTTTCAAAAATCTTCACTATCACTATGGTCAACATTACAGCCTGGCTGACAAATCTAATGCATAAAGTAGACGTGTTTAATTGGATTTACTGTTTTTCTGCTAAAATTCCCACTAAGATCAACATTGTGTCCTGACTGACATTTGTAATTGCCAAATAGATGTGTGTTAATGGCTTTTACTGTTTTTCTGTTAAAAATTCCCACTATGGTCAACATTGCAGCCTGGCTGACAATTCTAATGGATTTTGTAGATGCGTTTTAATGGGATTAACAGCTTTTCTTCTAAAAAACTCCACTACGGTCACATATGTGGCCTGGCTGACATTTCTAATGGCCAAATAGATGTGTTTTTATGGCTTTTACTGTTTTTCTACTAAAAATATCCACTATGGTCACTTATGTGGCCTGGCTGACATTTCTAATGGCTAGATAGATGCGTTTTAACTGGATTTACAGCTTTTCTTTTAAAAAACTCCACTTAGGTCACATATGTGGCCTGGCTGACATTTCTAATGGCCAAATAGATGTGTTTTTATGGCTTTTACTGTTTTTCTACTAAAAAACTCCACTTAGGTCACATATGTGGCCTGGCTGACATTTCTAATGACCAAATAGATGTGTTTTTATGGCTTTTACTGTTTTTCTACTAAAAATATCCACCATGGTCACTTATGTGGCCTGGCTGACATTTCTAATGGCCAAATAGATGTGTTTTTATGGCTTTTACTGTTTTTCTACTAAAAATATCCAGTATGGTCACTTATGTGGCCTGGCTGACATTTCTAATGGCCAAATAGATGTGTTTTTATAGCTTTTACTGTTTTTCTACTAAAAATATCAACTACGGTCACTTATGTGGCCTGGCTGACATTTCTAATGGCCAAATAGATGTGTTTTTATAGCTTTTACTGTTTTTCTACTAAAAATATCCACTATGGTCACTTATGTGGCCTGGCTGACATTTCTAATGGCCAAATAGATGTGTTTTTATGGCTTTTACTGTTTTTCTACTAAAAATATCCACTATGGTCACTTATGTGGCTTGGCTGACATTTCTAATGGCCAAATAGATGTGTTTTTATAGCTTTTACTGTTTTTCTACTAAAAATATCAACTACGGTCACTTATGTGGCCTGGCTGACATTTCTAATGGCCAAATAGATGTGTTTTTATAGCTTTTACTGTTTTTCTACTAAAAATATCCACTATGGTCACTTATGTGGCCTGGCTGACATTTCTAATGGCCACATAGATGTGTTTTTATGGCTTTTACTGTTTTTCTACTAAAAATATCCACTATGGTCACTTATGTGGCCTGGCTGACATTTCTAATGGCTAGATAGATGCGTTTTAACTGGATTTACAGCTTTTCTTTTAAAAAACTCCACTTAGGTCACATATGTGGCCTGGCTGACATTTCTAATGGCCAAATAGATGTGTTTTTATGGCTTTTACTGTTTTTCTACTAAAAAACTCCACTTAGGTCACATATGTGGCCTGGCTGACATTTCTAATGACCAAATAGATGTGTTTTTATGGCTTTTACTGTTTTTCTACTAAAAATATCCACTATGGTCACTTATGTGGCCTGGCTGACATTTCTAATGGCCAAATAGATGTGTTTTTATGGCTTTTACTGTTTTTCTACTAAAAATATCCACTATGGTCACTTATGTGGTCTGGCTGACATTTCTAATGGCTAGATAGATGAATTTTAATGGCTTTTACTGTTTTTCTACTAAAAATATCCACTATGGTCACTAATGTGGCCTGGCTGACATTTCTAATGGCTAGATAGATGCGTTTTAACTGGATTTACAGCTTTTCTTTTAAAAAACTCCACTTAGGTCACATATGTGGCCTGGCTGACATTTCTAATGGCCAAATAGATGTGTTTTTATGGCTTTTACTGTTTTTCTACTAAAAAACTCCACTTAGGTCACATATGTGGCCTGGCTGACATTTCTAATGACCAAATAGATGTGTTTTTATGGCTTTTACTGTTTTTCTACTAAAAATATCCACTATGGTCACTTATGTGGCCTGGCTGACATTTCTAATGGCCAAATAGATGTGTTTTTATGGCTTTTACTGTTTTTCTACTAAAAATATCCACTATGGTCACTTATGTGGTCTGGCTGACATTTCTAATGGCTAGATAGATGAATTTTAATGGCTTTTACTGTTTTTCTACTAAAAATATCCACTATGGTCACTTATGTGGCCTGGCTGACATTTCTAATGGCCAAATAGATGTGTTTTTATGGCTTTTACTGTTTTTCTACTAAAAATATCCACTATGGTCACTTATGTGGCCTGGCTGACATTTCTAATGGCCAAATAGATGTGTTTTTATGGCTTTTACTGTTTTTCTACTAAAAATATCCACTATGGTCACTTATGTGGCCTGGCTGACATTTCTAATGGCCAAATAGATGTGTTTTTATGGCTTTTAGTGTTTTTCTACTAATCTTATCCACTATGGTCACTTATGTGGCCTGGCTGACATTTCTAATGGCTACATAGATGAATTTAAATGGCTTTTACTGTTTTTCTGTTAAAAATATCCACTATGGTCACATATGTGGCCTGGCTGACATTTCTAATGACCAAATAGATGTGTTTTTATGGCTTTTACTGTTTTTCTACTAAAAATATCCACTATGGTCACTTATGTGGCCTGGCTGACATTTCTAATGGCCAAATAGATGTGTTTTTATGGCTTTTACTGTTTTTCTACTAAAAATATCCACTACGGTCACTTATGTGGCCTGGCTGAAATTTCTAAGGACCAAATAGATGTGTTTTTATGGCTTTTACTGTTTTTCTACTAAAAAACTCCACAGCGGTCACTTATGTGGCCTGGCTGATATTTCTAATGACCAAATAGATGTGTTTTTATGGCTTTTACTGTTTTTCTACTAAAAATATCCACTATGGTCACTTATGTGGCCTGGCTGACATTTCTAATGGCCAAATAGATGTGTTTTTATGGCTTTTACTGTTTTTCTACTAAAAATATCCACTATGGTCACTTATGTGGCCTGGCTGACATTTCTAATGGCCAAATAGATGTGTTTTTATGGCTTTTAGTGTTTTTCTACTAATCTTATCCACTATGGTCACTTATGTGGCCTGGCTGACATTTCTAATGGCTACATAGATGAATTTAAATGGCTTTTACTGTTTTTCTGTTAAAAATTCCCACTATGGTCACTTATGTGGCCTGGCTGACATTTTTAATAGCCAAATAGATGTGTTTTTATGGCTTTTACTGTTTTTCTACTAAAAATATCCACTATGGTCACTTATGTGGCCTGGCTGACATTTCTAATGGCCAAATAGATGTGTTTTTATGGCTTTTAGTGTTTTTCTACTAACCATATCCACTATGGTCACTTATGTGACCTGGCTGACATTTCTAATGGCCAAATAGATGTGTTTTTATGGCTTTTAGTGTTTTTCTACTAATCATATCAACAATGGTCACTTATGTGGCCTGGCTGACATTTCTAATGGCTACATAGATGAATTTAAATGGCTTTTACTGTTTTTCTGTTAAAAATTCCCACTATGGTCAACATTGCAGCCTGGCTGACAAATCTAATGGCTAATTAGATGAGTTTTAACTGGATTTACAGCTTTTCTTTTTAAAAACTCCACTTAGGTCACATATGTGGCCTGGCTGACATTTCTAATGACCAAATAGATGTGTTTTTATGGCTTTTACTGTTTTTCTACTAATTAACTCCACAACGGTCACATATGTGGACTGGCTGACATTTCTAATGACCAAATAGATGTGTTTTTATGGCTTTTACTGTTTTTCTACTAAAAATATCCACTATGGTCATTTATGTGGCCTGGCTGACATTTCTAATGGCCAAATAGATGTGTTTTTATGGCTTTTACTGTTTTTCTACTAAAAATATCCACTATGGTCACTTATGTGGTCTGGCTGACATTTCTAATGGCTAGATAGATGAATTTTAATGGCTTTTACTGTTTTTCTTCCAAAAGTCCTCACTATGGTCAACATTGCAGCCTGGCTTACAAATCTAATGGATAACGTAGACGTGTTTTAATTGAATTTACTGTTTTTCTGCTAAAATTCCCACTAAGATCAACATTGTGTCGTGGCTGACATTTCTAATGGCCAAATAGATGCGTTTTTATGGCCTTTACTGTTTTTCTGCTAAAATTCCCACTACGGTCACTTATGTGGCCTGGCTGACATTTCTAATGGCTAGATAGATATATTTTTATGGCTTTTACTGTTTTTCTGTTAAAAATTCCCACTTTGGTTATCATTGCAGCCTGGCTGACAAATCTAATGGCTAAATAGATGCGTTTTAACTGGATTTACAGCTTTTCTTTTAAAAAACTCCACTTAGGTCACATATGTGGCCTGGCTGACATTTCTAATGGCCAAATAGATGTGTTTTTATGGCTTTTACTGTTTTTCTACTAAATAACTCCACAATGGTCACATATGTGGCCTGGCTGACATTTCTAATGACCAAATAGATGTGTTTTTATGGCTTTTACTATTTTTCTACTAAAAATATCAACTACGGCCACTTATGTGGCCTGGCTGACATTTCTAATGGCCAAATAGATGTGTTTTTATGGCTTTTAGTGTTTTTCTACTAATCATATCCACTATGGTCACTTATGTGGCCTGGCTGACATTTCTAATGGCTACATAGATGAATTTAAATGGCTTTTACTGTTTTTCTGTTAAAAATTCCCACTATGGTCAACATTGCAGCCTGGCTGTAGAGTCCACGTCTATATAAAGTCCACCTGTCTATAACAACCAGTCTGAAGTATCCCAAATGGATTTTACTATATAATGAACCTCTATATAAAGTCCACCTGTCTAATGTGAATAAAGTCCACCCTTTTCAGTCCAAAATGACTCCAGAACCTGTCTATAAAGTCCACTTCTTTAATATAACTTTTTATTAAATTTTATAATTTCCCAAATTTTTTGCAGTAAATATCAGCCACATTTCTTTGATACTGTGATGTATGAAGATTGGCAATAAATAATTTTAATATAAATTATTGATCACACTAAATACAATGTACTAACTTACATAGTTTAAAAATCTTCTGTAGTAAAGACTACAGTATCAACTGATATTACGTAAAATTTTGAAGAAAAATATATGAAGTCATACTTATCATGTCAACAACTGAAGCCATCAGATATAAAGGTAGAAATACCCATTGTTATCTATTATGTTTTATACATAATTGTTAAATTTGTGACACCTTTGCTGCTACTTACAACAACAAAGACCGAATTAGTCAAGTGTATATAATAGGTAGAATTTAACCAAATAATCTTTTCTGATGTACAGTTTATCATATTTAAATAGTTTGGTTTTTTTAAAATAATTATTTCTGAATAATCTGTTTTTAAAAAATAAAATGAAAATAACTTTTTTAATGTATACATTAATAAGTTTTTAATAGGTGCTGCATATTTTCACTTTTTTTAAACTATTTTAAACACTGTGTTTACTTGTACATATAGGGGACCCTCTATATAAAGACCACCTGTCTATTAAGTCCACTTTTGCTCATTCCCTTAGGTGGACTTTATACACAGGTTATACTGTACCTGCTAAAAGTTTTTTTTTTTTTTTTTTTTTTTTTTTTTTTTTTTTTTTAATTATTGTTGTTATCCAGCAGCCACTTATATATAAATATTATTGTTTGGGCTGCCAAAGTTTACTTGTTAACAAACTGAATTGAATTTAGTGTTAATCATGGGTTGGGTAATCAGGTAAACAATGTTTCAACTTTAAACTTCAACATGTCTATAAAGTTGAATGTTTAGTCTTGTTGAAAACAGTTTTTAAGTAACTGTGACCTTACATGGAAGTTTTATAAGGCATTTGTTTTTATGGGTCCATTTTTTATGGTGCAAGGAACCAAAATTATCTCTGTTACTTCATGAACTTTGGCTTGGTATCAAGAATATTCTTAGACTTTTATTTTTATTTTGAATGACGGTTTGTGCAAATGCTAGTAAATTATATGAAAATAATTATTTGTCAGTTTAATTTGTTTACTCTTGCAAATGCACATGAAAATAAAACTTTTGCCTAAATTTCCTGATTTACAGTATTTATTTTTACCGGAAAGCAATGCAGGTTGGATTTAAAAAACTGCACACATGTAGACTGTTTCTGTGTTACATTGATAAGGATTGTTGGGTGAGAATGTTTAATTCCTTTGTGAAACATTGTTCTTTTTATTGTTTTTATCTATCTTGTCTGTATATAAATTTTTAAAAAATTGCGTAAACATTGTATAGAAAAAGTACAATGTAACATATTTGAACCATTATCACAGTATGATATCAGAAAGACTGTACCCTATGGCTCAGGTTATATAAATCTTTGACAGTAGGAAATATGGGATGTGTAACCTGCTAAAAACCTATATAACATTATGCCATGTGTTGTTTTTTAATATCAACAGCAAAGGAAAAAGACTAATCATTTGTAGACCATCTTTGTTTTATCAGATTATGTGCAATATTGACATGATCTTGAAGCAGTGATAAGATTTGTAAGTTATATAAGAATGATTCAATAATAAAAGAAAATTTATTCAAGAAAAATTGAGAACTTGTTCTTTGTCGAACAGTTACAAAGTTTTTACTCACTAGAATAAAAAAAATATTTCAAGAAAAAAACACTGTACACTGAAAACACATTCAAAATATAAAAAAAGAAAACATGTTAGTATTTATTTCTTTAAAACATGCTGGAAATATTATGATATAATAGAACCACTTACATGATCCTTATCCAATTTATTTATGTATGAATTTTCAAAAAGATACTGGACAAATAACGGAGAAGGAAATTAGTACTCAAACAAATTGTAAAATGACCAAATAATTTATTGTTAATGCTGAATAAATTTGTCACCCTCCAAAAAGTATAGTGACATAAAATGCAGTATTATTATGTCACAGTCTCCATCTGTCTAACACCATATATCATAGAGCCATAATGGAGTACCATGATATCATAGTGACAAAAAATGGAGTAAAATGATATAATGGTGACTATCAAACACTATTGGGTATAGTGACAGAGTAGAGCACCACAATGTCATAGTTTCTATTTGTCACCTACTATTAGGATAGATAGAAACTGACAGGCTGTAATTATGTCATAGTGTCTCTTTTTTACCTGCCATCAGGTATAGTCACAAAGAATGGGAGTATTGTGATGCCACAGTGTCTAAATGTCACCCAACTTATGGTAAAGTAACATAGAGTTAAGTAATATGATGTTGTAGTGTCATAATATTCAGGTATAGTGACATACTGTGATGGCATATTGACAATCTGTCACATACTTTCATATATACTGACAAGTAGTGGGGTCTTGTGATTAAAAGGTTTTTTGGGTCAACCACCATCAGAAAAAGTGACAAAGGGAGGAGTAATAAGATGTCACAATGACAATCTGTGACAAAGAGTGAAGAAATAACATGTTGCAATGACAATGTGTCACCCACCATTAGGTATAGTGAGAAAGAGTGAAGTAATAACATGTTGCAATGACAATGTGTTACCCAACATTAGGTATAGTGACAAACAGTGAGGAAATAACATGTTGCAATGACAATGTGTTACCCAACATTAGGTATAGTGACAAACAGTGAGGAAATAATATGTTGCAATTACAATGTGTCACCCAACATTAGGTATAGTGACAAAGAGTAAAGTAATAACATGTCACAATGACAAAGTGTCACCCAACATTAGGTATAGTGAGAAAGAGTGAGGAAATAAGATATTGCAATGACAATGTGTCACCCAACATTAGGTATAGTGACAAAGAGTAAAGTAATAACATGTCATAATGACAATGTGTCACCCAACATTAGGTATAGTGAGAAAGAGTGAGGAAATAAGATATTGCAATGACAATTTGTCACCCAAAATTAGGCATAGTGACAAAGAGAAAAGTAATAACATGTTGCAATGACAATGTGTTACACAACCTTAGGTATAGTGAGAAAGAGTGAAGTAATAACATGTTGCAATGACAATTAGTCACCTACCATTAGTTATAGTGACAAAGAGTGAAGTAATAACATGTTGCAATGACAATGTGTCACCCAACATTAGGTATAGTGACAAAGAGTGAAGTAATAACATGTTGCAATGACAATTTGTCACCTACCATTAGGTATAGTGACAAAGAGTGAAGTAACAACATGTTGCTATGACAATGTGTTACGCAACATTAGATATAGTGACAAAGAGTGAAGTAATAACATGTTGCAATGACAATGTGTCACCCAACATTAGGTATAGTGAGAAAGAGTGAAGTAATAACATGTTGCAATGACAATTTGTCACCTACCATTAGGTATAGTGACAAAGAGTGAAGTAACATGTTGCTATGACAATGTGTTACGCAACATTAGATATAGTGACAAAGAGTGAAGTAATTAAATGTTGCAATGACAATGTGTCACCATTAGGTATAGTGAGAAAGAGTGAAGTAATAACATGTTGCTATGACAATGTGTCTACCACCATAATCTTCTGGTATAGTGATATATTAAAATGACATATTGTCAGTCTGTTAAATACTTTAAGGTACTAGTATACTGACATAGAATGAATGTCTATATATATATAGTCTGTCTGTCACCCACCATTAGATCAATTGACACAACAGACTACCATCAGGTGTGGTGACATAAAGTGTTATAATCATAATCTCTCACCAATCTTCCAATATAATGTCACCTACTACTTGCTCTCATTGTGAATAGCTAAAAATTTGCTGGGACAACCTTAACATTACAACCAACCAATCACTTGTATCTCTTTTTACCCAATTAAAAAATGACTGATCAACACTATGACATCACAGTACTCCACTGAATGTCAAGGTACTTCATTATAAGTGACAGACACTATGACATCACAGTACTATTGTATGTGATGGTAGGTGACAGATAGACACTATGACAACCCAGTTACTACATTGTATGTTAATATACTCGATAGTAAGAAACAGACTCTATGATTCTTGTTTGTAAGTGACGGGTAGACACTATGACACCGTATAACGCATGACATTGTTTGTGATGGTAGGTAACAGATAGCCATATGATACCATGAAAAAAAAATTTTAAAAAAAACATCCTTTTAATTTAAAAAAACACAATTTTGTAAATAAATGCAAGCAGAACAATATTTAAGTAAATATGTCCATGAAATATGACTTCTGAAGTAAGGCATATTTGGTAATTTTTAAAAATAATTATTAGTGTTGGTTGGAAAAATTTGCTACCAGCAATTCAAACCATGAAATGGAAACCTTGTTTTAACAAGTAAATCAAGCACGTCATGAATGTCAATGTTTGTGTATTAGTTCCCAAACCAAACCAGAATTCTAAAAAAAAAAAAAGAAACGGGACAAAATATTATAAAATTTGTCAGTCGGTTATTTCAATTAAACTGCCAATACCAGCAAAATCAATAAATACTTCAGAGACTTGCATTAATTTGGTATACCTATTAATAATGGCAGACAGGTGAATTCAAACCCTGTATAAGAATTCATCAAGTCATCATCATCAGTTTTTTTTTTTTTTTTTTTTTTTTTTTGGAAAAGTATCAAAACTATCAAGAAGTAACAAAACATAAATATCTTACGAACTGATTGCTTATTTATGAAAAAATAGTGTTAGAACTTCTCAAATCAGAGTATATCATTGTGTGTGTCTGTTGTATAATTTGTATTATGATGAGAATTATTAGACTGGAAAAAAAAAAACTATAATAATGGTATTAATGTCTGTATAGTAACCCAGACAACTGACCTTTCCTTTTCTTAAATAAAGTTTTAGAAATAACTCTAAAATTAATTTAAAAAAAACAATCAGACAAAAAAATATATATAATCGAAAAAAGGGTTTAATCAGTGTCACAATGAATGCAGACATGATTGTTTTCAATAGCATAATTAATTTATTTATTGCATAATTAATTATTTATTTATCTCTGTAAATATAGAGCCATAATGATATTAATTATCAAAGTCTTGTCACTTATATACATTCATGTTCTATATTGGTATTTGTTGGACAAGAATTCACCTTGAATATAATTGATTGTACTATTTATCATATGACAACCTGTAAATCCATCCATACATATATCACACCTTCTGGTATACACAAATGTAAGAAACCATATCTCACCAGTTAATGGATGTTTATTCTGTGTGTGTCTGGTAAAATCCCATTAAGTCACCTTGATATATACTGTCTCCCTTCATTGTTTTCATTCTTTGGTAATTACTATTTATATTATTATTATTATTATTAATCTAGCCTGGGTCAAACACTTATG
Source organism: Tegillarca granosa (assembly GCA_029721355.1). Taxonomy (NCBI): domain Eukaryota; kingdom Metazoa; phylum Mollusca; class Bivalvia; order Arcoida; family Arcidae; genus Tegillarca; species Tegillarca granosa. The sequence goes on from JARBDR010000138.1 coordinate 26,882, forward strand.
ACAACCAATACATTTTGAAATTAAATTTATTTTAAAAATTATTTTGACAGAAAAAAATATATAAAGGGATATTGAAAAAGTTTAATTAATCTTTTTTTTGTATTTTCTTCACCCAGCAGCCACTTAATTTGCACTTGCTTGATATGTTTAATAAAAAATAAATAAATGTTAAAAAAGAAAAAATTAATTGAATTCTTTTATTTTCTAGGAAGTGGGAAAAATGATTGACATGTCTCAAGTTTTATCATCTTCTTATATTTAAGCTGTAATAGTTTGAATTTTTATTGTAGATTATTTTCAGTAATCAAAAAAGTAATTTGATTCATAAATAAGCTTTGTTGAAGATGTCAAAAGAATTTAATTTTTGAAAAATTTGACAAAGTGGCACTATAATTCTATGAAATTTATTCTTAGTGTGGTTTGGCTGGTACTGGTGCCTTTGTAAGTGCTTGTTCATGTACAAAATAAACAGTACATGGCACATAATCACTGTCAGTGAGTACCTCATCCAGGGGCCTAGTGTCAATAAGTTTATTAACAACCCAAATTAAGTTACCAGTTTTATTCAGATTGTAAAGAGCTATGTACAAACTGCATTTTATGTCATTATGCATTTAAGTGTCTTATCTGCAGACTGAATTGAAACCAGGGGCCTTGGTGTCCAGGTGGTGTAAAATGCAGCTTAAGGGTCACAGCACCTTTCTCCACCTAGGTTAGATTCCCACTTTGCAGATTCTTGTGTGAAAAAGTTTGTTAGTTATCTTGCCAAAAGTCTTGGGACTTTAGTTTCCTTCTTCCACCCTAGAACTGAATTGATTGATATAATTGTTAGAATCTTGATTTGGACATTAAACATCATTATTCCACTCCATTATATATTTAACTGTCACGTTAATAATAATACATTATCTGTGACATATAATGATTCTTACAAAACTTCAGATGGCTTTTAAAATGAAATCATTTTGTGATTTGGCTGAATTTATTGTATTGAGACATTGTCACTGCTAGCTCAGTGGTTTAAAGCACTAAATAACAGATGTAACTCATTGCTAAGATTTGAATTACACCCAGGCAGTTCCTATTGTGATAAAATTTGTCACTATTAAATAAGGTGGATATAGTCTTCTGTGGTACTCTGAATTCCTCCAACATCTCAGAATTGACCTCCATCATAAAATGGTGTTTTATGCCCCAGTCAAATTCTTCCACTTTTATTGAGGCATGTTTACATTCACCTAGAGAATATTCTCACAAAACACTGGAGGCTAACTGCAGTCTTACTTGGGGACAAACTCAAAGCTCTTCTATCGGAAGTCTGTGGTCTTCCTGTTTGTATGATTGGCTATGTGGTTTTAATGGTTGCTAAGGCTCACAACTGTACCATGTGGTATCTTCTAATAAATGTGTGGTACTAATTAGGTTTTTCTGTTTAAAGAAAATATTTCACATCTTCAGAATATGAAATTGTATTTTTGGATATTTTTGGACAAGTTTACAGGCCCTTTATGTTCCATATTTCCAGAATTGGAAAATGTCAGATTAATAATGAGGGATGGAATCTATCTATTTTCTAAATAAGAATGTACATGTGTCCACTTATAAATTAAGCACCCCAATAAAAACTTGCACAATATCTTGTACAGTATGATCTTGAGTTTACATTATTCCCGAGATCAATAAGAAAAAGCCTTGTTGTGAACATCTGAAAACTTGCTGAGTCAACATAAAACAGCACTCATCCAACCAAATGGAATAAATTTTAAATGCTGGGATAGAAAACCTATGTCACATGTCAAATCTTGGTACGTACCTTCTTATATAGTCAATCACATGCTTTGCTTCTTAAAGCTGAATTAAGTTTTTCTAGGAAAAAATTCAAACGGTGCTGATCTACTTATTGGTAATTTTGTTACTAATGAACAATTTTATGTTTGGTTCCAAGAAACAAAAGCTCAAATAAATATAGAAATAGCAGTAATTTCTCAGCCAGATGTAGACCTGCAGGATCTAATTATAGAACATTGTAACATCATTAAAAGAACGAATGGTGTAAACACAACTTATAAAACTGTTAAATACGATAAATTAAACAGAATTTAAAAAAAAAATGTCATTTGTGACATTGTAAGGAAGAAATAACACCATTAAAAATACATTTGGATATTTATGATGGACAATCAATGCAAATTGTTTATACATTCAAGTGTGTATATCAGTGCACATACTCCAAGCTAATAATTATAAATGTTATATGTGACCAACATGTTAGAGGATTCTGTTTGTTTACAGCTAATAGGAATGAAATTTTAGAAAATGAATCACATGGATTTTGATTATAAGTCATCAATTTAATATATATTTATTTTTAGAAAAAAAAAAATTTAAGAAAATTGGAAAACTTAATGCATCTTTAAACCAAATCAATGTAAATGCACGATACAGTGACATTCACTTGTATTAAGATTTAGTATTCCCGGCTTGATACGATTTTGATAGGTCAAGTTTGAGGTAGGATACGACTAGTGTGATAAACAAATAGTTAAACTGGGTCAAAAATCGTATTTTAGGCCTACAGTCAAATTTAAGCAACGAGACGTATATTTTAAGTGACTTATTTGGTATTCTAATCATAAACATGCTGAATTATGTCTTCTAGTAGTTTTGTGTGATTTTTGCAATTTTGGGGCATTTTCGGGTAAGTCCCCGTGTATTTCGCTACAGACGTACAGTACGTAAATAAATATCAAGAATGTCATAAAGCCAAGATGTACACACGTTTTTGTAAGATACTTGTAACGTAGTTTCTTGATCCATACGTTTTATTACATATATATTGCTGAATTACTTCCTCTGTTAGCGAAAATGGTAAAGACTTGTGAATCTCATGGACTTGTAAATCTCATATCCCCTTCCATGAGAAATGCAAGTTTTACCGGAAACCGGAAACGGAACCTGCAGTTCTCATAGGGCTTACATTCTCATGCGACATCGTATTCTCGCCAATCCCATATTGTCTATCTTCTGAGGCATCGCTATAAACAAATGCGTCGACGACTTTTTCTCTAATTTCTACACCATTTTCAACACCTGCAGATTTATTTTCCGGTGACACATCTGCATAAGTTCCGTATTTTCTTCATTGCCCATATTGTTTCAATATTAGTAACTTGTTCAAAACGGGAGTTACTTTGGTGTTTGTCTGCTTCAACGTGTCTCCTGGAATTTGATGATCTATTGGTCTGGTGATTACACAAGTCACATCGTATAGCAAATAGCAAATTCTCCAAATCCGAGCTCCACTTTCGTTTTGACATACTCGGGCTGTCACCAATATAAACAAAGGAAAGACAACTCTGGTGACTATATTTTTCCGTAAGGGAATGAAACCTACATTGTTGCGCGATATTCTTTTTACATAAATATACATCCTTTTTTAATGCAAAAATATAAGTTGGACTATGCTGTTGGAATTAAACTCTGTTTTGTATAAATTGGGTTTGATATTTTATGCAACCAAATTTTCTAGAGATCTCATTGTCAATTTTCCTGTCTCGTATCCCATCCCTTTCGGTCCAAGTTTATGTTTACGTCTGCCCGGCACGTGCAATTGACAGATTACGCCAAAAATCGAGCGTCTGGTACATAGATGAAGAACCTTGCAAGTTTCAGACAAACATTCGCATACGGTTCGTATTTAATTTATTTTTTAATCAGGAATTGCTGTTTGTCAGAAATAAATTAATAATAATAATTTTCATTATTATTATTATTGTTATCATTATTTATTATTATGTACTGTAGTTCTTTTCAACTGTCCAACGAATGTACTTTAAAATGCAACAATCTGACTGTCACTTAAAATTTGGCCTATATAAATTATTATTATTATTATTATTATTAATGTATTATAAATGTGATTTTTTTTTAAATTTTGCTTTAGAAACTCCATTGGATATACAATTCACTTTCATATGTCTTTTTTTTTTTTTTTTTTTTTAAAGTTGAAATTTATGACACATAAGATTTTCCAAATGGAATTTTCTATTTTATTTAACTCAAACCATTGAAATTTGTATGATTGTATTGTAACCAGGCTTAGACTTCTATTATCCCCAAGTTCAACTTAAAGTTTTTGAATTGTAAAAATCTCCGTGATTTTCCAAACTTCCTATTTTAGGAATATTTTGGCAGTTTTGTGACCAAGTTATAACTAAGAAATGAATGACAAAGGCCATTCTGTATCACTTATTTGTTTATTTAAAAAAAATTCAGGAGCAAATAATATATATATATACTGGGGAAGATTACAAGAAAAAGGTGCCAGAAAGGAAAAATTCTTTATTAATTATGTAATTAATGATTGAATTTTGGTTAAATAAACTAGTATTATAAAAGCATTAATTACAGAAATTTGACTTAACATTATTTTATGAAAACATTAGTAAAATATTACAAAAAAATATAATAAATCATTTAGAAGAAAGAGGCATAACCAATTAACAGGAAAAGACATATATAGTAGCTCACCCATTTAAAGGTGTGGGTTTCAATTTGAGAAAAATTTATGAACATATAGATCAATAGCAATCTTAATTATTGGTAGTTTCATCATTCAATAATATTAACATGAAATAATTATTGAATGTTCAAATATGAGTTCAGATTTGTCTTATTTTAGTAGTTGGTATAAAATATTCTGAATATGTTACTGTTGATACATCACTACACAGAGCCTCAATATGGGTCTTTTCTATCTGAATTACCATAGATATATTGGAATTCACTGAAATCTTCATTTCATTTAAATTAAAAATAAAAAAAAGAAATTAAATAAAGTTTTGTCAGTTGTAGACTTCACAAAAACATTTGTAATTTTTTTTTTTTTTTTTTTTTTTTTTTTTTTTTTTTTTTTTTTTTTTTTGTGTAATTATTATTGATTATAAGTTATTTTGTCCTGCTGCCAGAGTTATTTCCCTTTGTGTCATCTCTTGTCTTAGTTAGACACTATCTATTTATCAGGTGAGTGTATCAGGCCCATAATGCCTTGTTAATTTTTTATTATTATATTTTTTTCTTAAATAACCTTGAATAGCTTTCATTAATTTAATTTACTGTGGTGTATGCAACTTTCTCATTGATATAACATATTTTTAGATTCCAAGATGTCACAATCCTCAGAAATTGATATTTTTGCAGTAAGTAACATATACATTTGATTTCAGAGAAGGAAGGACATTAAGTTAAAATTTATAATATATATATAAATATATGTATATATATATATATATATATATATAAAGTAAATATATCAGGGTGTTCAACAGGTTTTGGAGTAGAAGAAATAATTTGCAATTTAGAAGGAACCATATTTCTGACAAATGAGACGTATATATTATATACTGACATGGCCTACTGGTAATCCTATTCATTGAACCTGCTTTTATAATTATTAATCTCCATTAATATGTGTAAATAAGCACAAAATAGGAATCAGAAAGAAAATGTGACATAAAATTTTATAGTCATGCAGTACTTATTTTGCTTTATTTCAAAATATTTTTCAAGATATACATAATGTTGAAAGTCAATTTTGTATATTTGTACCAACATAATGCATTAAGATAGCAACATCCCTCGTTTCTAATACTATTAAATGACATTTTTTGTTCTAATATAAAATTTAGTTTTTTAGTCACAAAATGATGATGATGATGTCATGATTAACAACAGAACAGACACAAACAGAAGAGACAACACAATGGAACAACCAAGTCTTCATTTAATTGGTAAACATAGCTGTAATTTTTTTTTTCTAAAATCTAGTTTTCCACTTCAATATTTAGTGTCAATATTTAATATTTATGTAAACTTATGCTGGATATATTTGACTTACCATTAGTTCTTTTTTCCTTTCATTCTCAAAATTGACTTGCATGTGAAGGGTGTAGCTAGACAGGAGGTGCTTACCCTTCCGGAGCACCCGGCCTCACTTCCTTAATGGAAGTTCACGTGTATAACATATTTTGCCAGTTTGCACAGGTATTAACTTTGTTTTTTGGATTGTGAATATGGACAAGGACTAGTATGTTGTTTATTAAATGAGAGAGTCAACCTTCAATGTGAAGCATTAAATGTATTACTCATGCACATAATTTGTTTATTGTATATATCATAATGTACATGAATTTTTTCTTTGTTGTAAATTGTACAGTGTAAGAAATAAAGAACTTGAACTTGTATTAATTATGATATGCATACCCAGTTGGATTCATGGAACAATTTTATCTGATGTGTTACCAAAAATAAATAAATAAATTAATTAATTAATCAATTAAATTGAATAGATAAACAAATAAATAAATAAATAAATAATTAGATAAATAGATAAAGACATAAAAAAGAAATCTTTAACCCCCATTAGAGACCTCATTTTTTATAATTAAAAATCCATTTCTTGCCAATAATTGACACAATATTTCCTGCAAATAAAATGCATGCACATATCCAATCTTTGGTATAAATTTGTGATAATCATTATCTTTTTCAGAGTAAGGCCAGTATGCTACTAAGAGGTGCAGGTGTTACTGTGAAGGGCAGCAACATTGTAAAATGTATGAGTTTTGCCCTTCACAGTTACACCAACTGGAGAAATCAAGTGAGGCTTAAGGTAAATAAAATTATCAGACTATTATTATGATGAAGATAATATCTACCAGAAAGAAATATAAATAATTTGTAATTGAATTTTTCTTATTATGTCTGCGTATCAGCAGACATCTTGTTGTTACTCATAATCTTTATTATGTCTGCGTATCAGCAGACATCTTGTTGTTTGTATAATATTTATTATGTCTGCGTATCAGCAGACATCTTGTTTCTCATGAGTCGACAGATTTTTTTGTGGTATATCCTCCTTCATTTCTTATCTGATCAGGTTAAAAGTTTGTCAGCTTGTAGGTGTTGACCATGGGTGATGCGCTTCCTCAGCATTTTTCAGAATTCGGAAAACCCCAGAGAAATCTGGTGAAAACAACAACCTGGGAGTTCTATTATGACAGATACGCCCTAAGGGCATCTCCTTGAATAAACTAATTGTGGACTATTTGTCCACTTCATTGTAGATTCTCCCACTTTGTTGCTTCAAAATGTTCATACTTTGAATAAACACATACGTCAGTACGCTTAAAAGCATTGACTCATAATTGCTGATATGCTGACATATACTTGCTCGCAAGTATACATTCTAGGTTATTATTAATATTATTATTATTATTATTCATCCATCGTTTCTGTTAAATTTTTTTCAGAGAAAACTCCTTCGATTCTTATCCGATCAGGTTAAAAGTTTGTCAACTGGTAGGGATTGATCATAAGAAGTTTGTTTCCTGATGGATAATGAGACAGGATTCTGCTGGTTACTTACCGGTAGCTTATAAATTTCATTTATGAAAACTATGAAGTTTGAATAATATTGTGAGATAAAAGTAAAATTTTCCAAAATTGCTTAAAACATTAAAACTCTTGCCACATCAAAAACATCTAAGAAAGCAACTAAAACATTCTTTATTTTTAGATCACCTGCCTTTAGCCAGCATGAGCTTATGGTATGATGTGGGGTGTGTATGTGCGTGTGCTGCGTGTGTGTGCATACAGTGCGTGCATCCATAAACTTTACATTTTAATCTTCTCCAAAACCACTGGGCCAAATTTAATGAAACTTGGTAACCATTATGCCTGGTTGAAGTCCTTTCAGATTTGCACAAATGAAAGAGTTACTGTCCCCTTGGGGCCCCATAAGGGGGAAATAGTGAAAAATTTTAAAAATCTTCTTCTCTGAATGTACAAGAGATATACCTTAGTTATTTCATTTATAACATCCTTAGGTCATGTAGTTCCAGATTTGCACAAATGGTAGACATGGGGCTAAAAATGGGGGACTGGTAAGGTACTGAATGGGGAAATTGCTTAAAATTATGTATTTGTCAGTATATCTTGAAAACTATTAACTTTTTGTATAGACATGTATATTAGAATATTGCAGGTATTGCAACAACGATCATTTTGATATATGGTTCAAGCTCATATGTTGAAAGGTCAAGGTCACAGCTGCAAAAGAAGACTTAAACTGCTAATTATCTTGAAAACTATTAACTTTTTGTATAGGCATGTTTATTAGGATATTGTTGGTATTGAGATGGCGATCATTTTGATATATGGTTCAAGGTCATATGTTGAAAGGTCAAGGTCACAGCTGCAAAAGAAGCCATAAATTGCTAATTATCTTAAAAAACCATTAACTTTTGTAAAGCATGTTTATTAGAATATTGAAGGTATTGCAACAACGATCATTTTGATATATGGTTCAAGCTCATCTGTTGAAAGGTCAAGGTCATGGCTGCAAAAAATGATTTAAATTGCTAATTATCTTCAAAACTTTTAACTTTTTGTATTGTCATGTATGTTAGAATATTGCCGGTATTGCAACAACGATCATTTTGATATATGGTTTAAGGTCTATTAACTTTTTGTATAGGCATGTATATTTATTGACATGACGATCATTTTGTTATATGGTACAAGGTCATATGTTGAAAGGTCAAGGTCAAAGCTGCAAAAAAAAACCTTTATCTTCATAACTATTGACTTTTTGTATAGGCATTTAGAGTATTGTAGGTATCGATATGAAGATCATTGTTATATATGAGTCAAGGTCATAGGTGCAAAGGTCAAGGTCATAATTGCAATTGATAATCATTTTGGAAACAATTGCGTTTTTATATAGGCTTGTATAAAAGAATTGTGTAAGTATTGATATTATGATCATTTTGATATATGGTTCAAGGTCATAGATTCAAATGTCAAGGATATAGGTGTGTAAGGATACTGAAATTGTGAATGATTTGGAAATTATTGATTTTACTATAGTTACTATATCCATATTGGCTACTTATAAATGAGCTGTGACAAGATATTTCTGATGAAGTATTGTAGCATTTCTAAACTAGAGAAAACTTGGAAAGTTTCTGTAATTAATATATTGTCTATTGCACTTTGCAAACAATTTTAGACATATCTTCAGGTGAGTGTTAAGGTCCATGGGCACCTTGTGATTATAAGACACATTTTGTTTTAAAAAATAATTAATTAATCTGTTGAAATTCAATAAATTGACAAAAATTGATTAAAATAGTGAATATCGTTGAAAATAATGCAAGTCATTAATTTTCTTTTCATGAATATAACACACTCTGGGGTCCGTTGCCATGGGACGGTGGGCACTCAGGGGATGGCCGTCCTTGATGGAGCCAGGGTTGAGAGTGCACCCACAGGCTGGGTGGTGTGAGTTACACTATGCTGACTGGAGACTCTGCCTTTTGGCAGAAATGAAAGACAAAACAGTAAACTTTCTATTTACATGGTTTATTAATGTCTAACTACACAGCCAGTTGTCCCAAAACCAACTCTGCTGTGCTACATACATATTTATAGCATTTATGTCAGGTCAAATCAGCAAATAATACTTCCTAAAAGTGGACAACAAAGTCCACTTCAAATGTCTACTAAATATTAGAGAAATAACTATTTCACAAGTAAAAACAAATAATCAACATGTAAGATGATGCACTCAATCCTAATCCTAAAACCTGTTAATGCAGTTACAAACTAGCTATAATTGAGATCAATTTATACTTGGAAATTAATGTGAAAACAACTAAATCCTTATCAAAATATTGAATGTTTTTGTAGAATTTGTAAATACCAGAAATACTTAATTTATTACATCTTACTGAATATCTATAATATGTTTTGTTTATATTTTTATTTAATATCTTAAATCATTAATTAACTTGTTTCGTGTTGAAATTCTAAATTATGAAAAATACATTAAATGAAGCCCTGTGACAGATGTATAGTGTGTAGCTTGAGGTTTACATTTTTTTCAAAATTATTTTATATTTCAAGCTGTTGATACGATATATATATACAGATTTATAAATAATGAAACTACTTGTGTTAATAATTGAAAACTTGACATCTGTAAAATATTCAATTCATCTAAAAAAAACTATTTTAGTAATGAGATATGTATTTTGTTAAAATTGAGTGATTCATTGATTTATTCATTTATTGTGATATTTACTTTTATAAAACCGATTTCCTAATTTTGTATTCCACAGTTACATCCATCATGGTTGAAGATCTGATTTCAAGAAATAGCAGAATTGAAACTTTTTTCCTGGTATTATTTATAAGGTATTGACATACACTTTCACTGTGTATTTTTACAATTTCTGATGTCATAATGCAATATTAGCAAAATGAATAACATCACAAGTAAATAGTAATAAATTACCAATAAGTAGGAGTTTGATACATAAAAATTTAATAGTTTTATTACCTCTATAAATTCTATCATCCCAACTAAAAATTTAAAATATTAATATATGTATTATTATTTTCTTTTCAATTCAACATATTTGAGATCATTTTATAAAATAATTTAACTTATTAAATGCTATAGTAATATCATAACCAATACCAAAGACCAATGATTAATTAAAAGTTGACCAGTAGTTGGCAAAAAGTATGTAAGCTTTATATGTAGATAAAATGATCATTCAATTTATTTTCAGTTTGCCCATACTGTGAAATAGAAGAAAAGAAATCAAGCTTGTGGTGTATGTCTATTGGAACAAACAGATTCTATCATCACATTCCTCATATAGATCACTGAGTGATTTCAACTCATTTGGAAAGGACAAATGTTTTTGAATTGTAGAATTGTTTGACAAAAATTGCAAAAAAATTGAACGATTTTCATAAGAATAATTAAAAATGCATGAAATTCATGCATTTTTTTTTTACTACAATTTTTGTCATCTTTTTTTGCATGATTTAAAAAAAACCCACAAATTGTATGCGAATTTTTATATGAAAAAACCTAATCGTGTAAAATTCATGCGTTTTTCGCATGAAATTTAGACACAAAATTCATGAATGTTTTTCCTGAAAGCACTTTTACTGGCATATGTGATCTTAATCACAATCGACAAATCATATCCAAGAACAAAATAGTTATTTACAATTAAATTATTTGAATAATTAATAAGGATAACATAATAATAAACAAATAGGGACTGGGGTCAGTTTAATAATCATTCCTTAACTAAGATTTTCCTTCATTTAAATTTAGCAAATTTTCACTATTTCTTTTTTAATTACAAAAAAAAGATTGTTTAATAAAACTAAATGTTAATGTTATCAGCTTAAAGTGATCTTCAAAATGACACCTTAAAATAATGAATATCTTAATAATTTGTTAGATTTAAGTTTTAAATTAAGGAAAATCTTATTTAAGGAATGATTGTAAAACTGAGAGTAAAATACAGTACAAAAATATGACAGGTTTCACGTCACAATCCTTAATGTTAGTGAAATTGTTAATGACAGAATGTGGTTCATGACGAGTCAATCATGTGATCACTCAATAATTCTATTTAAGTCTTAACACCTGGACATGTCCATTATAGGTCCCCTACCCACAAAGTGTTATCCTTCCTGTTAAAACAAATGGCTGTTACATAACCTAATCCTGTCTGATATTGTGATCCAAGGAAATATAACAGAACTCCGTTCTCATCTACAACGTGTATGATATTGTTGTTATGCATCACAAATCAACATTGTAGTACCATCACCAGCAGTAGTTAAGTCATATGGATTAAAGTCATATTTTATTTTATCGTTCTTGATACCGTTATAAATAAATCTGACTCCGTCCTCCTGATCATGTACGTACAACCACTCGTCCTTCATAATCTGTTCGTTCTGTCATATACCCATATCATGTCTTTATTGTTTGTCTGAAGTTTGACTGGTAACGTAAAAATCCGTCTATGACGTTCATCAAACTGCCACATTTTAACTTTGACACCATCACGTGACAGTTTGATGACGTATCTGGTGTTTTTGTCTGTGACGTCATAATTAACATCATCTATACATCCCACATAGAGATGTCCAGTAGGTGATGTACAGATACAGACCGGCCTTAGAGGTTTTGTATCAATAAATGTGACTATTTCTCCATTAGGTTTTACTTTCTTTATCTGGTATATATTATCATCTGATCCCCCGTTTGGTGCAACAAGTAAAGAACCATCATCCGTTATAGCAAGGTCACTGATTTTTGTAGTAAACGTTAATGTTTTCTGTACTTTACCCGTTCTATCTACGTGTTTTATCTCCGTTCCTTTATACGTGGCTACCCAGGCTGATGACTTATCATCTATTGTGGTGATAGCACGGATAAAACCTTTGTCTGTTTCATGTTGAAATTCAGACAAAACTTCAAGTTTTGTTTCTATCACGTGATCGTTAGATATAGATTGCGTGTTTCTTGTGTAACTGGTAGCCACCTTAGCACCTTCTCGCTGTTCTATACATCGTCCAAAGACATCCCGGATACTGTCGGTATTTCCAGGTATAAACACATGACGTTTTACACTTTGAACTTCGACGCTGAGTTCGTCCAGATTTACGTCTACAAGTTTATCTAGTTCTAAAGTTAATTTCACAATTTTGACGTCGTTCGATGAAGTAAGATCTCCTCTGTATTGAGCGATAATTTCTTCATTTGCTATTAAAGTCTCCTGTAATTTGTTTTCAAGTTGTGTTAATTTTTCATTGTCTTGCTTATGTAATCTGTTAACTTCCTTGACGAGATCGTCCCTGGTTTTGTTTACAAGTGACACTAACTCAACCGCCCGATTGTTAATGGAGTCAATCAGTTCTTTGTTGTTTGTTTTATTTTGTTTCTGTTTTAGTCTTATTTCATCCAATAAATTTCTTGTCTGCGGTACTTTGATGGTTTCCAGATTATTTAACTTTGTAGATAATTCCTGACGTTTTTCACCAACTATTTCCTTCACGCGTTTAAAGTTATGTCCATTGTGTTTATCTACAATACATCCGGTACACACTAAATCGTTACAGTTTGTACAAAATAATTTTACCTTTTCTCTATGTTCATCACAAAGGACAATGTCCGGAACGACGGCTACTTGAGCTTTCCGGACACTTCCTGAATGAAACATGGTTGATGTCTTGTCTTGTGAGTGATATGTTACAATCAGTGAGTTTTGTAGACTTGGTAACGATCACGTGATTTTAAGGTCAGGTATAGCACGACGAGGCACACATTGGGTTGACGATATATATACATGTATATGTTACAGATTACATTCACTTATTTCACCATTTTAGTCATAATCGTTAAGATTGTACCTTGAGTTCGCCACCATTTTTTTTGTTTTTCCTGCCACTCCTGTGTCCTTTATGAACTGACAGCGTTAGATTTTAACTTAAGCGATGTTTCTCTAACGTATTCCACTCGCATCAAATAAATACCTCATCCTGATAAACACTCAAAGTAAGAAATCGGTGGTTCTCTGGTCTAACACATAAACTTATTTATATATTTTCCTGTCCTGTCTTGTCTTGTCTGAATCCCATGTGTTCAAAGCAATGCGACGGCCACTTTTCAGTAGGGGAAATTCTAGTGTGACACTAAGTATCAGTGGAAGTTACAAAAATTGCTTGTGGTTTTATCCGCTATCTCAAAACTGACGTCAAGCAAGTAGAATAATTTAAATATGTCGTAAAATTTTTCTGTTGTCAATAAAACTTTTCTACCACTGCCACCACCACAACTAACACCACTACCTTTCCATTGTTTTCACCTAACATCCACCACTCACCTCCACTTACTCCACCGCAACCGTCACACCACTTAACACCGCTGCCAACAACAACAATAACAACTAGCGAATTTGACCTTGACAAGTATGAATTTGTTTTCTGTAGATATCTTAAATTATTCTGAATTTAGAACAAAAGTTTTAAATCTAAAAAATAAAACTTAATGTTTTTAGACACAAGTAAGGTTTTGTACACCTCTTCTACGGCTCACATGTCAACTTTATTTAAATATCAAATTGGTAGTTTATAATATTGTTTACTGTCGCTTCAGCATTATATTTAGCTATTTGAGACAAGAATAAGTTCAATAAACTTTATAATTCAGGATTAATCTAAGAAGATGATCGCGTATGTGTGAAATTTAAGAATGTTTTATGGTACGTCTTGTAGTAGTACGCACTCGAGGTGACTTTTAACGTGTTAGCACACAGAGTCAATACGCCACAAGTATGCTACTACATGTACCCAGTAACATCATCCTAATATCGGATGATGTCTTAAAGTGCTACTCTTCAGTAACACCATCCTAATATCGGATGATGTCTTAAAGTGCTACTCCCCAGTAACATCATCCTAATATCGGATGATGTCTTAAAGTGCTACTCCCCAATAACATCATCCTAATATAGGACGATGTCTTAAAGTGCTACTCTTCAGTAACACCATCCTAATATCGGATGATGTCTTAAAGTGTAACTCTTCGAAATATGACGACAAAACCGCATAAATCACAGACATCATATCACAATGCTTTACCATCGCCTATTCCCACTGAGGCACATAATAGAAAGTTTGTCAGATAGCTCACCAAAGGTCTATGATTTTCTCCGGCCACTCTGGTTTTCTCTGTTATACAAGATATTACCACTTCGATGTTAGTTGAAAAAGATTTTGACTGGAGAGTAAAACGCCACTATTTGCTCAACTCAAAAAGTAAATATGACATAACATATAAGGAATTAATAATTTACTTTTAAAATACCTTTTTGTACCTTCAAGATTTTAACACAGTTTGAATGCCTTTTGATTTCGTATATATCAAATGTCTTTCCTGTATTGTAAATCGATCGAAACATTTCAAAAGAATAATTTACCTGTGTTTAAAAACGAAGTACGGGTTTTTAAAATTATATTTTAATATTGAACATTTTATTTTTATCATGTTAGCTGATACTATATTTTGACTAAATAAAATTTTTATTGTAGTAGAATTGTAAAGTTTTGATAAATAAATGTGTGTGTGTGTGTGTGTGTGTGTGTGTGTGTGTGTGTGTTTCGGATTAAAATACATGTTATATTATATCATATTTCTTGGAAGAGATCGCTTTAAGTAAATGATAAATGCCTGTTGACCCTAAACAAATAATATTTGTTTACCACATGTAGATCAGAAGATTGTGTTTTCGCAATAAAGTTGTTCATCATTATTATAATTATTATATAGGTCCGGTTCCTGACATCCGGACATCTCATGTAAAGAAGTTGTGGCATCTTTAGACACGGCCTGTAATTTATAAAATCAGCATAACAGGCAAAATATACCGGTTTAATTAATATTAAGTCACTATCTTTACCTGTGACGTCACATCGAAAAACGAGATTTATTATTGTGATTATTATTATTTGTGTAACAGGAGGGAGGAAACACCTGGAAAAAAATCACATCCTAATCGAGTGCTTCTGCTGAGGATAGAACCCGGTTCTTTCGGGTGATAAGCGAGCGCTCTACAAAAATGCGAAAAGATCAGCACCAGAAAGTCTGGCAGTATATTACTATGTTATACCTACTATATTCACCACGACTAACTCGGCCCTATTTTGTCTGCTTATATTAACTATCGGCGTGAATGGTTCTAGTCTTGACTGTCCGACTCAATATCAGACTTGTCCGACACACGATCGAAAACCGTAGTTCGGGGTTTTCGTAACTTTTGTACCTATTTTGCTGTATGGTTGCGAATTGTGGGAATTTGAAATTATTAATATTTTTGAAAAGATACATCTCAAGTATTGTATATTAATTTAAATGATATATTCTTGACTAGGACTTAAAACCCCATTTTATCAATCAAAGAATCTGGTCTGAAATACGCAACACAACACTTAAGTTCACTATTACTGTAAATAACAATGGCATTTTTGTCTTTTGGGTTGTCAGGTTCCAGGCTACAGGAGTGAACAGTTGGAAGTTCCCTGCAACCTGAGTGGCGCATTCCAACAGCATACAGGTTTCGTGAGATAACCTTATTCATTGCGACTTGAAAACTGAAATATAATTTTTTTTGTTCTTGACATTACTGTTAGATGTATATTACAAATGTATTTATAATTATCAGTTTGTGCAATTTTTTGTATTAAATTCCGAGGTACAAATTTAACTTACTGATAATTAGATGCTTCAAAATACGCAGACTCAGGATTTTTTTTCCAAAAAAGTTGGGGGTGCAGATTGTTTTGGGTATGAAATAATTAAATTTATTTGGGTATGAAATAATGAGTTGAGTTGAGTTATGGTTTTAAACTTTAATTTCGTAATGCCGAGTGCTGGGCGAACGAACAGTCACTTCCCCCTTTCAAGTCTTGGGTCAGACCCGGCTGGGGTTGGAACCCACGACCTTCCACCCACGGAGCGAGCACTCTACCAACGGAGCTACCGCAGCGGCTGGTATGAAATAATGGAAAGGGGGTCGAAATTAGAAGCTGTAAAACGAAGAGTTGTTTCTTTTTCCAAACCTGCAT
Organism: Tegillarca granosa; assembly: GCA_029721355.1. Lineage (NCBI taxonomy): Eukaryota > Metazoa > Mollusca > Bivalvia > Arcoida > Arcidae > Tegillarca > Tegillarca granosa. The sequence continues at coordinate 43,385 of JARBDR010000138.1, forward strand.
CAGAGACACCCATGTTTTCGGCCAGAATAAAAAATAGTTTTAATGGAGGGAATCATGAAAAGCTGTAAACAGCTTGAACAATATCCTTACTTAAGAGTTAAGTTGATGTTTTCTTCTTTTTCTTTTTTTCTTACTTATTTTTTTGTTACAAATTCCGCACTATATCGACGTAATAGACATACAGGAATTTAGAACGCAATCTGCGAAAATTGGTGCGGGATTACCTTAGGTTTCTACGTACTTTATTCGATAAATAGTGAACACCAGAGTTATAATCGCTAAAACGGACTGAAAATCGTTAAACGCCATTACGGGTTTCGTTACTCTGAATTATATTAGAATCAGAATACAATGATAGTTAAAAAAAACACGATAAATCGTTCTCCTGAAAAAATATATACAAATACATTTACTAGACACGTGCAGTAAGGATTTTTTTTATTGACATGACATCGATATATTTGCCTGAATCACAACTCAATCTTCTAAAAATGCTATATTCTTTCATAAAATTTCATAATAATAATAATGGATGTTTTTTAACAATTTAAATAATATTCTTATCTTCATTATTCCCAAATGTTACGCCTCGGGATGTTTAACATAACGATTTCTTTCAACCTCAAGTCGGTATCATTGGCGGGTACATCGTGACAGATTGATTAAATCGCATATTTTCATGTGCGATTTCATTGTCGGTGGTTAAAATGGACATTGTAAGTTGAAAAGCTCCGCGAATAATCAAGTGTATGGGAAAAAAGTCATCATGCATCACGTTCCTTGCAAAACATTTTTATGGTATCAGGTCGTTTCGCCCCTAATCCTGTTCGTCCCGTCAATCAGTCACCCGTTTTGTCCCCCCCCCTTTTTTTTTAGACATTTCTTGTATAATTTGGAACAATCTTTTTTTTTATCTTTGCATTTGTATAAGAAATAAAAAATATTATAAAAGCACAATTGTCGTAACCACAGTTAGTATTGTAAGCGAATTTAGAAACTGAACACCTGAAAATAGTAACAGATTACGAGACTAATTAAATAATCAAAGGGTCACTTCCGATGTTTGTTTTTACAAGATAAAATCTTCACCGCCTACGTACGTCCATATTAAATGAAGTTAAACAATAAATTGATTTAGGGTAAAACCACCCAGGGCAAACTTGAATCCGGGAGAGAGAGAGAGGGGAACAAGTTTAAAGCGAAATGACCTTGACCCGTTTCCTTTCCTGAAGGTGTGGCTTTTAGGCACTCCGTTTTCTCAACCATCCTAATTTATTGATTGAATGGGGTTTTACATCCAAATCATGAATATTTTAATTATATCGAGATGCCACTATCTATAGGTGAAGTAGCAGAAATTTTTACCTTTGTAGCGACTCAGGGCAATGTGCATTTAGTGGGGGTTCTTTAGTGTAACACGAATGCCATGGCATAAGGCATTGGTTTCCTTTGAAAGACCCTGTGACTTTCATTTCTAAATTCCAAGTGTTTGGCAAAAGAACAGTCACTGTAATTTTTTTTCTAGTTACTCATTTCCAACACCTCAGTAGTCTAAGGTCTTCGATTCAGACATATGCTAGTGCCAAACCTTGGCAGTTTTCTGCAGGCACTTTGGTTTCCTTCACCATCCCAGAACCACATCAAATGTAAGTTAAAAAATCTTGACTTTGAAGCAAACTGAATTACTCCCCCTTCTGCATATAGCATCTTTCAGACCAGGTGCGGCTCCGGCTCATAGATTACAGCACTTCTCATCACCTAGGACTCACTGCAGTGGCTCAGTGGTGGAGCATCCACCATTTCAGCAAGTGGTAAGGGGCTAGGACCTGGGCCGGGTCATAAATAAGACTTTTAAATTTGAGATACTGCTTTCTCACCTGGCCCCAGTTTCACAATCATTCACTCAATTGAGTGTACACTCAACTCAAAATCTGGAATATTTTAATGTCAATTTTAAGGACATTACACTTTTAAAATTGAATAACTTATGTTATATCTAAATTGTTTAGTGTAGCTTCGTTGAACAAAACAAAAAATTGCCTCATAAAACTTAAAATTTTTAAAATATCGATGAAAGAAAAATGGGAATATTTGAGTTGAGTGTACACTCAGTTGAGTGAATGATTGTGAAACTGGGGCCTGGTACTTATCTTTAAGGGAGACAAAGCACAAAGTGCCAGAATACTCTAACTGGAAGTGCTATGCTGTCTAGGGCATACCGGCTGGAGATAGCACCTTAACTAAACCCCAGTCTGAGTGCTAGTAAAAACTAGACCATAATAAACACTGCACATCTCATGCATACACAAACTTGTTTTTATATTAATTCTAAGAGATTAATATCCTTGTTCTCCTCATGAATAGCTGAAAAATTAAACAACCAACCATCACCTAGATTTAAACTTCACTTGGCAAATATTTGAGAAAGTTTCATCACTTTTCTTCGAGAAAAGTCATTAGCTTTCTCTTGTCACTCCAGGTTCCTCCACCATCCTACAATTAACCACCTCGATACTTCAATGCTTAATAAAATTATCTACTTCATTAATTTTTTTTTGGGGGGGGAGGAGAGAGAGAGACCATGGTGCTCAATTAAAGAGTATCCTATGGTTTCGCTTCCAATCGTCAGTTTGCTTGCTTAAATTCTCTAGAAACACTCCAGCTTCCTCTACCATCCGAGAACTGACCATTTTGATATCAGAAATGCGAGATTGCCAAGTTAACTAGATAATTTAAAGAAAACCTTTGATCTTTCGGAAAGAAACTGATTTTTTCATGTTATGTATGATAGGGATTCAATGACTGGTACTGAAGATCACTTATAATTATCTTATAATTATTATGAGATTTAAATACTGCATTACTTCTCTTTCTTTTTACATTATGGTGCTTCATACACAAAGTGATGGACCAACAGGTTAGTCTTAGTATGTTGAATTCTGTGTAAAATTAGACCAATCATAAAATATTCACAAAAACTGACAAAATATTGTACATGTACTTGGTTGGACTTATTATTAACCCAATCTTTAAATTGTGCATGCAAGTCAAGAACTTTCTTGAATTAGTGTAATACAATTTTTTGATACAGACTATAACTTTCCTATATGGCCAGATAAGGGTATAACTTAACATGCTAAGATGACCATTTTTATTGAATAAAGGTTGTTATTACAAATACTAGTAAACAGTGTTCAAAGCTTAATTCTTGTTGAGTTGTTTGTTCTTCATTTACTTAATGAAGATAATTGAAATGGCTGGAAGTCTAAAACAGTGGTTAAAAAAGGCAATTCACCTCCGCCCTCCTGATTTGCTGGATCCATTAAAACATCCCAACTTTAAATTTCCTTCTGACTCATATCACTCATACTGAAAATCACTGGAGCAACTTGGAAACAACCCAGGCACATAAAGAACATGAGTAGATCAAGTCTGGTATTCGTGAGGCCATTAATAACGCACATGAAAATGCAACTAAATAGATATTCTTTTTGCATTATTATTTAGATATTCTTATTGCATTATTATTTTATAAATTGTTAAGTTTCACTTAAATGTAAATATTCTGTTTCATGTCATAACAATAAAGTACAGTCATTTAATTACATTGTACAATTACTTTATTGAAACAGACATTAAAGGACACAAGGTCTATATTTTCACACAACAGATTATACATGTTATTGTCTCCCTCAAATGGAGATATTTTAGTGCTGCACTTAAATTAGTGCAATGCCTATGGCACAAAAGGCGCTAATTTTAGAATCCTGTTAAAATAAGTACACATACAGTAATTAATCTAAACTTTCTGAAACAGGACCATGGCTAACAGCTAACACATAAGATTGTAAATAAAAATACTTTATTTCTATGCTTTTCTCAACTCATAAACCCCTGTTTTAAAAGAATGTAGCACTGGAACCTTTAAGACAATCTTTAAAACCTTTAAATTTAAGCAGCTTTCTGTAATGGTCAGTTGGTCAAAACATTAAGACCCGCTGAATCTATTATTATTTTTTTTTTAAATTTGGTCTTTCAGAGGAATGTTTCAGGCCTTAGATAGAATTTTTAATGGCACTCGGCACAGTGCCTAGTTAAAGAAGAAAACCACTCGTCACTATGAAATTTAACTCGGCACAGTCACTACATGAAAACAAGACTTTCATCTCTTAACTACCACCAGAGCTTGTACCATTAAATATGTTTTCTGACTAGCTTCTTAAGCTTTTCACGAACTTTGGATTTTCCACTTTCAGTAACCAGTAACTTTCGTTTTGAAGTGGCAGGTTTAGAAATGATTCTACCTGCAACTGGTTTGTCGTCAGGATCAGAGGTAATCTAATCAGTGTCTTTGAAAATTTCTTTATCAGCAGTTTCATCTTTGTTTGTCTTTAGAAAGTCACACAAAACAGTTTGTTTAGTTTTATTTGACATACTTAACAGACGGAGAAGTATATAAACACTCGGAACATTGGTTGGATTTTACATTACACTAAGTAAATTCCGAATGTGAAACAATAGGTTTGCGCATGTGATGCAAACGTTTAAACGATTTTGTTGATTGACGGGCCGATGTCTAGAAAGGGGCTCGTTACAATTGACTTCCTTATACAAGATTTTCTTGACAAACACTATATTATCTCTTGTTTATTAATTGCAACAAGCCCCTTGATGTATAGGTCTGATAAATTAAACTCGGCACCGTGACGAGTGGTAGTAACAATATCACTCGTCCAAGTCCACATTTCACTATTTATTTATATTTATATTTACATTTATAGTTACTTATTTTTGCAAGTAAATTATATGTCAACAAAAGAAATATATACTGAGAAGTAAAATGTGTTTACAGACTAGTCTTGCACATTCTGTCTTGGAGAGAGTTTCAAGGTGAACTAGAATTGTAATTGTGGCAAGCGCAATGACTAAATACTTCCACCACCCCAACATTTTGAATACCCCCCCCCCCATTCAAGTTTGCACCATTGGTTGGTGAAAATGTGTAATGTCACATGTACATGGAGTTTTATTACTTTCTATGGAATATTTTCTAGATATTTTGTGTTGCATGAGAGTGAGTTTGTAATTTGGTCTGTATTATACTATTTCACATTGGCCTGATTTTTTGTTAAGGTGCTAGCTCACTCAACCAGTATCCTACAGACAAGCATACAATTCCCTGATAGCATTTTCTTCACATTGATTAAAAAGGGCAATTTCTCTGTCCATTGCCATAGTTTGGACATGGATATGGATTTTTAAGTTTCTTGACATCTTGAAATGATAAATAGAAGATATTTTCAGAAAATTAGCATATTTCAACCAAAAATAAGAAATTTGAATTTTTACAGGACAACAGTCATTTTCATTTTTAGCCGTTTCTTTCCAATTTTCACCAAACTTCATCACATAGTTTACTTCCATGAAATTTCAAGTTTAATTATATTGCGATATCATATTTATAACTTGTTTCATGAGCTAGATAGGCTCTAGGTGCAGATTTTCAAAATTTTCTATTTTCCAAAACAGAAATTCTCTTTTCCTTCATTTCTGCAACATTGAAAATAGCAATTTTTCCACTGGTGCCAAAGTTTGGACATTGATATGGATTTTTAAGTTTCTTAACATCTCGAAATGATAAATAGAAGATATTTTCAGAAAAATTAGCAAAAATAAGAAATTTAAATTTTTACAGGACAACAATCATTTTCATTTTTAGCCGTTTCTTTCCAATTTTCACCTAACTTCATCACATAGTTTACTTCCATGAAATTTCAAGTTTAACTATATTGCGATATCATATTTATAACTTGTTTCATGAGCTATATAGGCTCTAGGTGCAGATTTTCAAAATTTTCTATTTTCCATAACAGAAATTCTCTTTTTCCTTCAATTCCGCAACATTGAAATAGCAATTTTTCCACTGGTGCCATAGTTTGGCCATTGATATAGATTTTTAAGTTTCTTAACATCTCGAAATGATAAATAGAAGACATTTTCAGAAAAATAGCATATTTCAACCAAAAACAAGAAATTTGAATTTTTACAGGACAACGGTCATTTTCATTTTTAGCCGTTTCTTTCCAATTTTCACCTAACTTCATCACATAGTTTACTTCCATGAAATTTCAAGTTTAACTATATTGCGATATCATATTTATAACTTGTTTCATGAGCTGTATAGGCTCTAGGTGCAGATTTTCAAAATTTTCTATTTTCCATAACAGAAATTCTCTTTTTCCTTCAATTCCGCAACATTGAAATAGCAATTTTTCCACTGGTGCCATAGTTTGGCAATTGATATAGATTTTTAAGTTTCTTAACATCTCGAAATGATAAATAGAAGACATTTTCAGAAAAATAGCATATTTCAACCAAAAACAAGAAATTTGAATTTTTACAGGACAACGGTCATTTTCATTTTTGGCTGTTTCTTTCCAATTTTCACCAAACTTCATCACATAGTTTACTTCCATAAAATTTCAGGTTTAATTATATTGGGATATCATATTTATAACTTGTTTCATGAGCTAGGTAGGCTCTAGGTGCAGATTTTCAAAATTTTCTATTTTCCATGACAGAAAATCTCATTTTCCTTCAATTCCGCAACATTGAAATAGCATTTTTTCCACTGGTGCCATAGTTTGGCCATTGATATGGATTTTTAAGTTTCTTAATGTCTCGAAATGATAAATAGAAGATATTTTCAGAAAATTAGTATAATTTAACTAAAAATAAGAAATTTGAATTTTTACAGGACAATGGTCATTTTCAATTTTTGGCTGTTTCTTCCCAATTTTCATCTAACATATTATATCAATATGTTTTGAAAACATTAACCTTCAAAATTGAACACTATTAAATTCATACTGTATTTAGTAGTGAAGTTAAGCCCATATTCTACAGACAGTTTGGGTAGCATATTGTCATGTTCATTTACATGATTCTCCCCTGCAAGTTTCACATTGTATTCATTGCAAGAAAATTAATACAACCGAAGCCTAAAAATATTATTTACACCTTGTCGCTAGTGAAAGTTCTGAATGTACCTATTATAAAACCGTAGAAAAAACAAAATGCTGTAGGCCTCGGAGATCAAAAGGAAATCGTTCCACCCCCTCCCCCCCTTTCGCCGTTGGCGTAGTTTTAGGTAGTAATCTCAAGTTTCTTCAATTTCTAGAACGATTGCTATAAAGTCGATTGTCTAAAGAGTAGGTAATAACAAACCGAATATCCTGACACTTCTTTCATTTTGCGCTCAGAATGGAAGTTTTCGGTGCATGGAAAAGTGCTTAGACATTTCATCTTCTTTCTACGTAGTTTCTTCCAATTGTCGAAGAACCGCCAAAGAGTTGAGTTGAGTTGAGTAATGGTGTTTAACGTCCCAGTCAAGAATATTTCACTTATATCGAGACGTCGCCAGCTATAGGCGAAAGTGCAGAAATTTTGCCTGTGCGTTGCGCTAATGGCATTATACAGCAGGGTTCTTTATCGTGCCATGCCTACCATGACACGGGACCTCGTTTATTTTAAGTTCCCATCCGAAAGAACCGTGACTTTCATTTCATAAGGCCGAGTGCTTGGCGAAAGAACAGTCACTACCCACTTTCAAGTCTTGGGTCAGACCCGGCCGGGGTTCGAACCCACGACCTTCCACTTACGGAGCGAGCACTCTACCAACTGAGCTACTGCAGTGGCCGAACCGCCAAAGACGTTACAGTTGTAATAATGTCAGAGGCAACGATCGAAAAGTTGAATACAATCTTGGGCCTATATAAATGCTTGTCACTAGGTAAAGGATTTTTAAGAGGTTATATATCGCGAATGACGGGAGCAGCATGACCCACTGTCATCTGTATTTATGGTACTTGGGGAAAAAGGTTCGGCCCCCACGCCAGTATTTATTGATTTATTTATTTTTCTTATTTTATTTATTCAGTTTTCTATATGCTACGTTTCACATTCACAGCGTAACTTGGCCGGTCTCGCGATCTTGATTTTATTGTGATAATTATTTCACAATTTTTGAAGAGAAAATCATCATTGCAATTATGTAAGGGAATATTGGGGGGTGGGGAGGGCAAACGAAAGGCCTTAAAATTTGAGTCAGTGCTTCGTCGATTGGCGTTCCTGGATATCAAGAAATAAACTTTATAAACTTGAACAGTAAAGGTTTACTATGGACCGTGAGGAGGGTGGTATGTTATTTGAGCTGGTACTAAAATACAGGGGATTTGACAGGAAAAAAGTAGAAAATCGGACAAAACGAGCAAGCAATACAATAAATTAATACGATCAGTTATATTGGGAAAAGCGTCCTCAACATTACTCAACATTAATTTTTCACAATCAAGTCTGAAGAAATTTTAAGTTAATATAATACAAGTCAAGGTTATCAATACTCAATTTTTCACTAGTGAAACACTGTCCGACTTTCGACCAAAACGATTATTTTTACTGTCCGACTCACGATTGATTCTGACAATGTTTTCAAATGACCTTAGTGTATTTTCATCAAGAATTTAAATTACAAAAAAATATTTTATCATTTCAAGAAAAATAATCAGACGTAACGTTCAATTTGACCTTGGATCGAACTTAACATAACAGCAAAGTTTTGATTACTGTAATAGAAACTAAACTTTACAATTTCTTGTTTAGACTCTTCAAAATTTCGCACCGGAAAGCCTTTTCTCACAACATTTTTAAAACAACAAGTTTCGACGCATTAGCTGTGAGATCACAAGACAGCTCACGCTAGACTAAAAGAATAATTAATAAAACAAGAGAGAAGCACTGGCACGAACTCTGCGACAATCTCAATGATCGCACAGATACGCGCAAAGTTTGGCAAAAAATATAAGCTATGAAAAACAATCCACAACGCGCAATACCGGTTATCAATGGAGCTACCAGTACACTAGACAAAGTTAATACAATATATAGCGGACTCTTTTGCAGACGCTAGCTCCAACAATAACCTTTATCCAGACTTCGCGCAAAACAACAATAAACTAAATCGGGACAACTTAAACATCAGAAATGAAATCAATGTAAATAAAAACGACCCGATAAATAAACATTTCTCAATAGCAGAATTCAAGACAGCGCTAAATAACAAAAAAAAAAAATCGTCTCCAGAAAATTTCTTATGTAATAATTAAACATATGCCTCTGTGTACACCTCAGCTCATTCTTGAATTAATCAACACGTCCTGCGACACAGTCAATCTGCCGGACAAATGGAAGGTTGCCATAGTGGTACCTATCTCGAAACCGGACAAACCTCTATCCGAAACCCTCCTCTTACAGACCCATATCATTAACATCAACAATCTATAAGCTTATGAAAAACTATGGTCAATGACCGATTAACCTACTTTCTGGACACAAAAGATATAATTTCAAAAAACCAAAGCGGATTCAGAAAATCCAGATCGACGCTAGACCACATACTCCGTCTACAAACATCAAAAAGCTCAAGCTGAAAACAAACTTTTAGGCGCGGTCTTCCTCGAGCTAGAAAACGCTTTTGATCTTATGTGGCATGATGGTGTTTTACACCACATCAAAAACTACGGACTTTCTGGCAAAATTTTCCAATTTATTAAAACTAAAAGTAAGAACCTGCCACCAGCTTTCTAATGAAAAGAGTCTGGAAGATGACTACCCGCAAGGGTCAGTCGTCTCCTCGACTCTGTTCAACATAGCGGTTAACGATCTCTCAAGCTGCATTAGAAACGCCACATCAAATTATCGCAGTTCGCTGACGACGGCTGTTTTAGGGACTCCAGTCGGAGTTTCAATGCACTTGAAATGCAGGATATACTAGATCAAGTTTACGATTGGTCTGTAACATGGGGGTTCAAAGTCTCGGGAAAAAACTGTAGGAATGGTTTTCGGCCAAAATCCACCTCATTCCTTAAATCTCAAAATGAACGCGACACGGGTTAACTTTGTAAAGGAACATAAACTTACCTGGAAGAGACATATTAAGCACGTTGCGCTTAAGTGCAAAAACGTGCTCAACCTCATAAGGAATGTCTCAGTTACCAATTTCGGAGCCAACAAAAGGATGCTCATGCTTCTCTACAAAGCATTCTTCCGCTCCCAGCTTGACTACGCATGTCAAGCCTAAACCTCAGCGGATAAGACCGCCCTGTCTCAACTAGATATACTACAACATAGGGCACTCAGGATCACCCTTGGAGCCATAAAAAAGCACACCCGTAAGCATCCTTCTCTCGGAAGCAGGCGAGCTACCGCTTAACAGGCGCTGATACCTTCTAACGTTGCGCTACTGGGACCGGACCGCTCCCCTCGGGGACAACCTCCCGTTAAATGCCACCTTAGAAGACTGTTAGGCCTACAAAAATGCTATAAAAGATGGAAGCAGGGCACCGAGCGATACGGTTTCAAAATAAAAAAAAAAACCAAAACAGTCGCATTTGGCCTGAATCAATTTCAAATTATAAAGAATAAACCAACTCCCAAGCCTCCCTGGTTGTATCTGGATGTTAATACCAACCTCAGCCTCCACAGCCAGATATCTAAAAATATCCGACCACTTGGTACTAACTCAAGAATTCAACCAGCGGAACAAAATTTATACCGATGACCCCAAGGACCCCGAGACTGGGAAAACTAGTTTTAGTGTACATATTCCGCCCTTTAATAAATTTTTTGTAGCCAGAACCTCTGACCACCTGTCAATTTATACCACTTTGATGATAGCCATCGGAGAGGCCCTGCTATTGAGCCGCGAAAATCAAATAGCGGATCCAGTAATCCTCACTGATTTTCTATCCTCAATCCAGTCTATAAATACAGGCAGGTCTAGCAGGCTAGAAAATCTTCACCAAATTCGGTACCTGGAGGTCAAAACAAATGCCACCATCGCCTGGATACCCTCTCACATCCATATCCATGGCAATGAGGTTGCAGATAAGCAGTCAAGCTGGTGCTAGCCAAACCCTCCCCAACTCCCTGGTCAAGTTAGCCCCCACTGAGCTTTTCTCACTTATAAATAAGCCATCTGGGGCGAATGGGCTCAAAGACTTAACACCTCAGCTAGTCAATGGTTACGCGATCTACATATCAAACTACCAAAAAAACTGCTTTCTACCACTCGGTCCGCAGCCTGGACCGCGCTCTAACAAGACTCCACATGGACGTCACCATGTTACATGGTTACACCCATAGCCAACATATCAAGAAGTGCGGTTCGCTTTTTGCTTTTTACACTTAATTGTTTACTTATTCATATAATAAATAATTTAATTGATAAATAAGATTATATTTCGGCGGAGACAAATACACTTATAACGGTTGCTTCTAAAAGACACAGCTACACTGCGCATAGCTGGACCATTATAAGTCAAATTATAACTTAAATAACTTTATAATAAAAATACTCTCCCCTTGACTGTTAACATTTCTTATCAGACAGTCTAAGCGCATAAGACCAAAAGAGTTATCTTTCTTTGCAAAATTACAAGATTCATCTCCCTTAGACTGTTAATTTAAACCAATTTGATACTTTCGGCAATTACCTAGAAACAAATATGTTAAAAGTCCCCGCTGGCAAACTTTTTAGCTTTTAAACTTTATTCTCTCTATAACTATCCAGTTTTCTGCGCAATTACAATACCTACTGTCGTCGGTCATAGTTACAATGCGCATAACTAAGTCGGAGTAGGCACCTCAAAAATTATCCCTATCTATCCTACTATTCATCTATTTATTTATTTATCTATTTATCCCCCTTTCTTCTTCTTTCTGTACCCGTGCAGTACCGGACAAGATACAATCAAGTATCTAAAAAGTATCAATAATCACATAAAAAACAACTGGAGCTGCAAGGAGTTACAAATAACAAATAAACTGTACTATACAGTATTTCCGCTCTTTTGTTGTTAGCTCTGTGAGTATGTGTCAGAATGTGTTGATTGTGTCTGAATGTGTCTAATGCTAACCGTGGCGTTCTTCTCGAAAAAGTCGTTAAGCCGTAGGTTTCCGTGTACCCGACAGCCTAACGGGGCACGATAAAGATCCCCTATGTTTATCGAAAAGAGAGGTAGGCGTTTACGCCGGCATAGGGCCCTTCACTTACCACCATTCAAAACAAAAACATCCGTGGTTTCAATCCCCCATTATTAAGTCCCCTATTCGGAAACAGGCTTCAAATAACCCCACCCATTCAAATTTTTTAATTTTTATCAAAATTTCCTTTTTTCTCTTTTGCGGGCTCTCATGCCCGGTTCAGCTTGTTGTCCCTAGGTACTTCACTTATAGCTGGGCGCTCCCTATCCCTATGCGTTCTCCTTCTCTGCCGCAGCACTGGCGTCTTCGTCTACGTATGAGCAAAACTCTTAACTAACAAAATAATAGAATAAAACTTTATTAAAAGTAAAACAGTCTTCACAATGACCGCAAGGCCCCATGTAGACTATAAACTCTGTCAATTTGTGTGCATGGGTCTCATATAGAGTATACAGTAGATAGGTGATGATTTATATACTTATGCTTATTTTGATCAACAAAAACGTCATGTTTTAAATAAAAATTTTAAAAACATCGTTCAATATTCTTCTTTTTCTGTTTCTTAAGACATTTTTTTTCAAAGATTTTCGTTTGTAACAAATTACTTCAAATTACTTTGAAAATCAGCATAATTTTAATTATACCAGTATTGTCACATAGAACGTGTTTATTTAATCTACAAATACTAATTTTTTTACAGAAATTTCTTTCATAATTTATGACAACGAGAAACTTCTTAAAATTACTGAGAAAATTATCTAACGTCTGATCTAGGCGACTTTCCGTTAATAGCAGACAAAATGTTACATGCTACTTTAGATAAGTCTAAAAATAAAATTGCCGAATAAAGAAATATCATATTTCAATATTCCTTTTCAAACAATAATAATAATATCACAGACAATAATCTGTAAATTTTCTTCAAGATAACCTAAAAAGATTTTGTTATTTTAAGATGACTTATTGCAAGTATGCAACACAAACGCATGAAGGTGTCAATAAATAAATAAATAAATAATAATACATGTAAATAAATAAATGAATGAATGAATGAATGAATGAATACTAGTCGCATCTACTTGTCTGCCACTATAGAAGTGAATACGAGAAAGATATTGTCATGCATATCATCATTAATTAAATGTGTTATTTTTTCAGGTGGAAATTCGAATTAACATTTTAAGGTATCACGTGTTTAATCAGCAGGAAAATTCCTCATTAAGGGATGTAAAAATCCCCTTACTATTCCTTTCGTAAATTCCAAGTATATCCCGGCGATCACTAATGATCATTAATCAATATGAAGGTGAAAAACATTAATAACTTTAATTCATTGATC
>JARBDR010000139.1:0-128353 GCA_029721355.1 Tegillarca granosa
TAATACAAACTGGGAGTTTTTGCGACCGTGAAATAATTTAACTGGCGAAATCAAACCAAAAGGAGGGAAACACATAAGGATTAGTTTCATCCTGTAAATCTGGGGAAAAGAGATTAACCCCATGGGCAAAGGAGAAGGAAAAGGCGTGAAATGTTTTATTTTTTCCAGCCACAATCCCCAACATAACATTAGAATCAAGAGCCTAAGGTCAACTGTATGGGGGCCATACTTATCTGTATTAAATTCCATGTCCTCCCTAAACTGGACACTCCTGTAATGACAAAGAATGTGATATTATCTGCTGGATTGTCCTTAGTAGCAATATACTGGACTTTCAGATCAATATTACACTTCTGAGACAACTCAAAAAAAAACTTCTTAAGAACAAATTTAATCAGAATTCTTACTTACCTGATTATTCTATGGGCATCTACTAAAGCCTCGTTATCTACAAAAATCATCAACCCTGTAGTTTTTCAAATCGTCGAATAATAATTGAATAGTGTTAATAAGTGCACTGCCTCCTTTAAATGAATAGGCCTAGCATCATTACTATCAAAAACATCACCAAAACAGAGCCTGGATATCCATTACTAATGCTCCCCATTTATATCCAGATGCATCCGTAGCTAAATTTATTTGCAAAATGTTTCTCACCACGCCAGGGATTTAACCTACGCCTTGTGTATGAAAAATATTTTTTATAAATTTAATTCATTATTACTTTTCTAAAATGCTGGAATTTTAATCTTGACTGGCATAAAACTAAAGAAAGATATCTGGTGCTATAATAGACACATTCAATCTTTAGATCAAAACATTTTATACTCGCAGCAACAGCTAGGATTTTACAGGACTTTTGAGAATATTTCACATTAACCCAGATGTGAATGATGACGAGCTGACAGTATCATGTCGGTCATCCATAATATTGTAACAAACATAATTTTTTCAACCCCTACCCCCTTCTATCTCCACCCATGCTATAGTTTTCACTGTTACAAATATTATTTCATTCTACGATGGTTCAAATTTTCTTAACTAACGACATTTAATACAGTATTTTAAAAAAGAATGACCCAAAAGTTCTGTGACCTATGTTCTATTATCATTGATACATTAACAACTATCAAAGATAATGCTATCGTTGAAATTGGACTTGCCAGTGCAAAAAAAAATGGAATTGTACTGAAAATACGTACTTGACAGTAACAAAATAAATGACAAGTTTGTGAAACAAAATGAATTAGTGAAATAAGTAAAATGACTAGATAGATTAAGCAAAACTGAAACCGCTGGATTATTAAAGTCTCAGCTCTGCATGTATAATTTGAATTATCTCTTACAAAAGTCTGTTGTAGAATTTAGGTCAGGACTAATTACAATTCTAGTTACTACCCACTGGTCTGGTCTTGAAAAAAACACTAAACTCTGAATTTGCAAAAAAAAAAAAAAGAATGACTGTAAATTCCATATAAGCCGAGATTATCTTTAGCAAGTTAAGCTGATAAATACTTACCATCTTTTTTTCCGTAGCTTGATGTAAAGTTGGTCATTTTTTAGTTTTTACCTAAAATAATTAAAAACAAACCGCTTTTAAAACTGCAATAATCTACATTGGAATCTGGAAAAATTTTCACGATCGTCGGCGCAAAGGACAAATCCGGTAGCCATCTTTCATAGATAAATGAAATTAAACAAAATATTAATAAATAATTCAATAACCATAAATAGATAAATGAAATTAATAAAAATAAATTAATGACAACTGCTCTGTTAGTGATTCTTGATAGATTTTCAGGTTTAATTGGATTGATAATTGATCATGAGCAGATGCATTTGTTCTGTGATTTATGTATTGTTAAAAAACATGGGATGATTATTAAAGTCCTTTAAAAGTAATTAAACCATTGCCATCTATCTATGAAATTTGATGTGAATTTTTAATTTTTTCAGATACTGTCAATGTGGTTACAGGAAGTTATGTCATGTGATGAACCCATTTGTGATACACCAAATACTTGTGACAAAGATTCCCAACATCCTAACTGAAGTGTGATGAAGGAATTCAAGTTATTCGTCCTGAAATAACAATTGAGACATGAAAGACCGGACAGTCAGGTCCAGTTTTACACTGGGTTACCAAATTTGTGCTTTGTTTGAAAGTTTTGTAAAGCATGGAGCAGACAAACTTTCAGTGGATGGGGAAAACTTGAAAGTCATTTCCAAACGAAATAAAGATTGTTTGATCAATTTTTTATGGTACTAATGAGACCGAGGCTAGGTAAGAGATCTAGAATACATGTTTAAGATATCTTCAGGTAGAATCTCTTTGATATTTGATGCATGGATTAACTTGAGTCAAAATGTTTAAATGAAATTGTGTGTTTTTACCTCTTTAGAAATTTAAAAACAAAGTTCCAAAATGTTTTGAGAAGTTTGCTGATACAGGATTATTCTGGATTGTACTGAAGTATTTGTGCAGACACCATCATCTTTGGGCAATATGTCATTTACTTATTCCATTACAAGTCCCTTAACACATATAAAGCACTTGTTGGTATAAACATGAGAGGGGTGAGTGAGTGAGTGAGTTTTGTTAAAAGCCGCATCAGCGTTATTGCAGCTATTTGCGGCTAGAGAATGTTAAAAATATAAGAATCTATAAAAAAATTTATGTAAACTAATTAAAATAGATTCTAAAGCAATTACTAAACCGATAAAAACCATAATATCACAGATTAGAAATCATAAAAGACTGGATATAAATGATAAAAATTACATTTTATGAACAAGTTTATTTTAAAATTTGATGCCACACGATAGTATTGTTGTTTCTGCTTATTTTTATTTCAAATTTGTTTACTATTGTAAGAAAAAATGTACGCAACAAATGATGAATTTTGTCCCGTTGCATCACTCAAATTGTTTTTAAGCAAATGTGATCCAACTTCCAACTCCCTTTTTAATGGTTGTCTGTCTCCCGTTTCACACAGTGATAACACTTGGTATAATACAAAGCCTGTGAAAGCTTATCAGTTTTCCCGGTTTATGCCTGAAATTGTAAACATGCCAGTTGTACTAAGTATTACACTGCTCACTGTCTCCGGGCAACAACCATACAAGCAATGAACGATGCCGGTATGGAGCTCAGGCACATTATGTTTATGAGCGGTCATCGAAACGAGAGCTCTGTGACAAGCTATAACCGTCACTGTTCCACTGGCAAAAGCGTGATATCAGCCATACACTGTCGTCTGTTGTAAATGCTAGCTCTGTTCCATACACTGAATCGCATCTTGTTCCCACGGTCCCGCGTAGCCATCGAAATAAATCATCGTACGTTGTTCCCACGGTCCCGCGTAGCCATCCACCTGCGCTCCCTCAGTCGTTTCAACAGACTGATATACTTTCACAGGTAATCCAATTGGTAAATTCCACATCTAGTAACAGTGCCATGTCATCTGGATTTATTTTCAATTCGTCTTTTCATAACTGCACATTTCATTTTACCAGCAATAAGTAATCGATAAACCAGTATATGTGTACATCAAACGTAACACAGACGTAGACTGACGTAGACTGAATGTTGAGCAGCTGCTGATCACTCGTCATCTTAACGCTGATTGGCTAGTTATAAAACTGTAACAATCAGGTCATTTATTCGACTCATGGCGAATATAAAATTGATTTAAATGTTTCGGTTTTTATTTTCTTTTTAAAAAAAATTATTGTGTATAGGATGCCTTAATTAAATTATAAGGAATAACTTTGATAATTTTTTTATTGGTGTATAAACGAAAAAACGATTTGCACACTTTTGAATAATGTGCTACGCGCATTATCCAGTGTGCAAATCGTTTATTTTTTATACACCAATAAAAAAAATTAGCACAGTTATTCCTTAAGTAAATTATTTACAAAGACATTAAAACTATCATAGCAGTAAAGTCTTCTTAAATGAGAGGACGTGCAATTAATATTAGAGTGTTGTTACCATGGGTTGTGAGATATTTTTTATAAATTAATTTCAACTTTCCATCATCAACTAAAATTGTATTACTGACTCGTATGTGATTTTTTAAGGATGACATTCAGTTAACTTCAGAGTCTTTAGACAGTGAAAATGAAGATGATAGCTTGGTAAGATAATTTTTTTTATTTCAATTTTATTCAAGGGCAGGGGTCATTTCGAGTCTTGCTATTTTCAATTTGTAGTAGTGACTCATTGATTTTGGCCATGTGAAATGCAAAAAACATTTCACATTTTTTCTGAATAAATTTTAGTTCAGAATGCTGATTGTGAATCTAAGTTTATACATGTAAATTAAAGATTCAATTAAATTGTTTAATTATAAGAGTTGAGCAATTTTCCAATGTCATTAAATTTTCATTTGTGTTTTTAGAATTACTTTGATGGTAATTGTTTTTATTCATTCATAAATACCACATAATGTTTGCGTTGGCCAACTGAATTTCCTTGTAAAGTAAAACATTTTAGCTTTTAAAAATGCTGTTGGGAATGCCTAGCATTCAGAGTCCTAGCTACTTGTATTTAAGATATGGGTCAAAATTAATACATGTTCACATACATGTATGTTGTTTAACACAAGTGTTATGGGGTACAAATATCAATTGGTTGAGATGTGAATGAACACTAATTATGCTATTGTTTGTTGGTGTTTAGATATTTTATTTTAAAGTGTATTAAAGAAAAGTACAGCAGCATTTATTGCAAGTGGAAATTTTCAAAATGTGATTCTAAATTTGTTCTTTCAAATCCAACATTATAGTTCATTATGGTTACATTATTATATTCATTATATACTTTAGGGAAGCCTGTTCAGCATAATCATATGTACATGTGTAATTTGCACTACCTGTATACATGCTTTTCTGCCTCTATTTATTATATACACGTTAGCTTTTACTATTGCTCTTCCTTGTTATACACAATGTAGAATATCAAGAAGGCGGGATTACTTTAAGTTATATAATTTTAAAATCTTTTCAGTAAATCAACTTAGTTTATAACAGACTTGTAGTTAAAATACAAACCCATGTATCTTCTGCATTTACTGAAATCAAATTATTTTTTGAAAAAAGTACCAATGTTCAATAATCATGGTGTAGTGAGTAATGAAGGCAACCTATTTTTTAAATTCTATATCTATTTGTCAACTGTATGAACATTGTAAAAAATACAGGGTTTTATCAATGAAGTTGTAACATTTTATGTTTTTATTTGGTTGAAACAGCTATACAGTAATAAGATATATTAATTGCCATTCTGTCAATGTTGTAGCAAAGTAAACGAGTGTTTAGTGTAATCATGTATTCATATTATACTTCAATTAAATAAGAAAACATGGTAATTTAATTGGAAGCCCTCAGGTGATACTGTTCATATTAAGATTCATATAATTTCTTTCAGATTCTTTAACTTTAATTGAAAACCATTATCAAACAGGTGGCACAGGACTTAAGCTACCATTTTATCACTGTACCATGCACTTCAATGATTTTTTTCCTGCAACTGCTTTCACACATATTTTGAACATATAGTTGTGTAAATGTTTGTTGCATCAAGACAGGGGGAATTATGTATGCATTGTGTTTTTATGGTTTTGGATTATACACCTCAATTAACCTTGTCCAACACTGTTTCTATGAAACAGCAACTGATTTTTTAGTTAAAATATGCATGTAGCATGTTGGAATTTAAGGGCATATCGGATATCCATATAAAAATTTGTGTATAATTTTGCAAATTACTTCAAAATACAATGTGAACAGGATACAATGTTCTAAGTCAGGTTGTGTTGATGAAAAACTCCTTTAAACATATCTTAGTTCAAAATCAAATTTTAAATACCTATATACCTGTATATCTAGTACAGTGATCTAAAGAATATACATTTCGGGGGAAAAACAGATTGTTACTTCATAGGAATTTGATGTTTTATTCATTTTTAAATTATTACAGCCAAAAATAACCTATGAAAAAAAGGCACTCATGGGCAAACAGTCAAATTTAAAGTTTGTGCAAGCGGAATTTGGAACATTCCTAGAAGAATATAAAAGGTAAATCTATGGTTATGTTCTTTAGGTAGTTTTTCATTTGACAGTACTTTCTAACATCAACTGCTGGGCATTTCGGTTATGAAATATTATGACCTAGCATTTAAAGTATTTTTATAATGTATTTCAAATTCAGATTGTGTCCATTCCATATTTTATGTTTTGCCATAAGTTTTTGTAAAGATGTAAGCCTAGCTAAATTATGATAATGTTTTATTGATTTCGTGAAGAAATATTTTATTAGAACTATGTTATGGTTTTGTTTCACAAGAATTCTACCGGTAAAATATGTTATATACTTTTTAAAAAAAATGCTCCAATATACTAGTAGCTATTTTGACTGCTAGAAATGGAAAATACCCATTGCACATTTCATTTATTTTGTAGAAATAACACTGTCAAGATTTTTGTTCTTTACATTAAAAGAAAAAGCAAAAAGAACAATACATTTTGAAGAATTGACAGATAGTAACACCAGTGGAGAGGTTCGAGTTTTTATCTTGTTTTTATTAAGTGCAATTCCGAACTGAAATTATATCCATTAAAATTTGACATTTTTGTTATTTTCCCACCCGATATTGCAGTATTGCAACCATCTTAAGTTTACTAATCTAAAGCATTAAAGGAATAATCTGTAGACAAGTCCATTTTCCAAAGTCTTGATCAGTAAACTTATAATAAGCTGGTTGCACCGACCATCAGCATCTACTTATGCATATGTATGCATATGTGTAGCTGTAACATACATAGAGATGGTAAACTATTCCAATTATGGTTATTTAAAACATTTGGTTTTTAATCCAATCCCGATAAACGTATGTCTGACAGTAATTTAGTAGCTTAAATATTTTTTTCTTGATTTGATTTTTAAGGATACTGATGGTGATCATCATGAATCAGAAATACATGTAATAGATCAGGCTCATGATGATCATGAACTAGAAATAATACATCAGGCTCAGGATACACATGTAGCGGCTACTGTGTGTTCCGAACAGTGCCCAAATAGAAAAAGGGTCGAACAATTGGAGAGAGAAAATAGAGCCCTGAAAATGTTGGCAAGAGGTAATGTCCAATTTAAATTTGCCTCAACTGCCGTATTTACATGTAATTTCAAAATGTTTTTTGCTACATTATTGATTGTAATTTATTCTGTTTCGTACAGCTAAATCAATTTGTTGTTTACATCAAGTCATTTGTTGTTAATGTGTATATTGGTTTATTGTAGTAAACATTGATTTACAAACATGCACACACTTTTTTAAAAAAGACCAGACTTGCTCTTCCATTCTCTCAATGTCAGACTATATGGTAGAAAATTATAATTACAATGTTAATATTCAGTAATATTATACAGTTCGTATAAAATTTTACCAGTCGTGTGGCAAAATAGAAACAGACACTTGAAATTACAGTATTTGTAATATTAAGTCATAACTTTTTTCGGCTAAAGTGAGCATGCTATTCTAATTGAAGTTTGTTGTCGTTGTTTAGGGAGTGTACTTTTACATTTTTAGCTCACTGGAGGTGAAAGCTGAGATGAGCTATTGCACTGGTTCACCGTCTTTCATGCATTAACTTTTTACATTATCATCTTCTTTAAAACTACCAGGCAAAATTTAATGAAACTTGGTGATTATAAATCCGGGGTGAAGGGCTTGCACAAATCAAGGAGTTACATCCCCTTAGGTCCCAAGTTTAAATCTTTAAAAATCATTTTCTCTGAATGTACATATATATAGCTTATAGTTAGAGAGAGTGAGTGTGTGGGTGTGTTTGTGTTTGATTATATATACTGTTTACCAAATATTTTGAAGTACATTGATTCTAAAGCATTCAAAACATAATTTTAAAAAAAGCTTATACGTGTAGTTTTAATCTAATTAATAGGTCTTGTTAAATTATATTTTCAGCTGATTGTTTAAACACACTGGGTAATCAAGTTACTGCAGGTTTGCTCTCTCCAGATGTAGCAAAAGCTAATAAAGTATGTTACACTTAATGTATTAAACAGTTGGTATAAGTTCAGTTGGTTAAGCTATTGTTAAAGTCTTATATTCTTAGATATTGCAGAACAAGTTAAATGAACTGATTTATATAATTGGTGTTAATAAAGTGTTCATGTCAGTAATTATCTGCACATCTGTATATTGTGCTAGGTAAGAGTGTAAAATCTATATTATCACAAAAACAACATAGTTAAAAAATTATATGATGTTTGTTGTTAAATATATTCTACAATATATTTTCATATTGCACTATACCAGGTTTCATCTACAAATAAATACAATTTAATATCTGAACATTATTACTTAATCTTGAAGTTAAGTTTAATGTAATCTGTTGCTATTTTTTTGCCAGTATGACTGGTTAATGAACTAAAAAAAAGTATAGTCCCGCTTGTGACAAATATTGTCACCATGTATAATAGGATGATATTTACAATGTGTGTTAACATGCATTGTTCCTGTTGATAAATACAGAAAACTAACAGTTTTGACAACACTATACAACTAAATTGCACATTTAGTATTTTTTATACAGTGATACTTATATCTTTATATCACAATCATAATATATCTATTTTAAATGGTAGAAGTAACCCCAACAGTAACATTGATGTTACGCATGCACAAATGCAGAATGTTATGTGTGGGGCCAAATCATGGACACAGATGGCCACACGCCTTCTGCGTTGTTTTACAACAAGGAAGAGCTGATCACATTGGGATCATCTACTGCCAATTGATTCAGATATTCGTACTGCCATAGAAAGTAAGTTATGAATATATAATACAAATACCAGTGAAATTTTGATGTGCCAGATGTGCACATTTCGTAAATTCATACGTGTATTTTACCTATGATGCTATATTAACTGCCATAGAAAGTAAGTTATGAATCATACGTGTATTTTTACCTATGATGCTATATTGAATATTCTGTTTGACAAGATGACCACCAGTGTGAGGTCGAATTATTATTTGTTGTCCAGTTTTTAACTTCTCATCTGTTTGTAGGTTAAATTCAATTTTTATTAGTAATTTTTTAACTACCTAGCACATAGCTTTGCAGGCAATATCTTGTTTATTATAAACCAAAAACAAAAACAAGAAATTTATAAAAACATGTTTGATAATTTACATTAAATTTAATTTTCAGCATATGCAGTCGGTTGAAAATCTAAAAACGGTGAAGTTAGACAAAATAAGGAAAGCCATGTCTAACCATGTAAAAGAATTACAAAGGTATTTTGAACATTGTAAGATAGTATAAAGTATGTAACAAATATTTATACTAAAAAGTTTCTGATATTTTTAATTCTCCTGTTGGTGTCAAATAGTTGGCATTTTTTACAATTGGCATTTTTTTCAATTTCCGATAAAAATTTGGCCTAGCACAGGTGCAGATTCCTGGTTTTGACCCCTAAATTAACCTGCAATTGGATCTTCTCTATTGTACTCACATTTAAAATGTACAGTATTACAGACTGTTATAGAAATATGTCAGATTGCAGCTGATTCTTATCCATAATGTAAATATTGAAAAGAAAATTCCTTTGCACTGTTACTAAAAAGTGGAGATTGATATTTTATGATGATGGTGATCATCAAATATTAAGGCGACATGTTACATTATAAAATCACCAGCTTCGCTTACTTCGATATGAATGCATCCTAACGAACATTTCTGTTATAGCCTTATTGTACATGTATACATAAAAAATGTGAATACTTTGTCAATATGTAATGATATACATGTATATTTATCTATTATTACAGGAAGAGAAAACTAAAGGCAAAGATAGTGGAGACTCCTGCAGATGCTGTTGCCAGTTCAAATTGAACTAAAAATCATGAAAATTGATTCAGATTTATTAATTTCCCTTAGTGCTAGGAGGCACAAAGGCATGGACAGCTATTAATAAATTTTAAAATTTAAAATTGGTTTATTGTTCTAATTGTTTTGAGATTCTACATTCAGTAGATAGAAACAAATCAATCCCACAGACTAGCATCGTCATATCTTTCATGGTTAGTCCGTTTCTAGTCCAGTCTAGGTCAGGATGTTTTTCATTTCTAGTCTCGATTTAGTCCGTTTTCGGTCTGGGTAAGTTTCACATTTTTAAAAGCTATATTCCGTTTTTTGTCTGGTATATATATATTTTTTTAAGAGTCCGGAACTAGTCCAGTTTCTGGTCCAGAATTTTTCACCAATACCGTTTTTTCAGTCTGGAATTAGTCCGGTTTGGTCTTGATTTGGAATACAGTTTTATAGTTAAAGGTATACATATAGGATATTTTAAACCCAGACTAAAATGGACTACCAGACAGACTGAATCCGGACTTTATCGCAGACCACATCCAGATAAAGATACAGACCAATTACGGACCTAAAAATTTGTAGGGGTAAATATAGATTCCAATATTGCCTGAGGCTAACCTCTTAATTATTTTTTTTTAAAAAAGGTTATGCCATTATGGGATTACTTTAAATTAATATTTGTCACTCAAAAATACAAAAGGGGAATTGCGACTGTATATATTTATTTTAAAACAATTAATTATTAATATTTAAATTTAAGTAATGTTAACATTTCAGGAAAATTCAACAGGATTATATAAGGACCAACTCACATGTCCAACCACAACCTGAAAAGAATTTCTAAAGAAAAAATCAACTGTAAAATACAGTTTTTACTACAGGGAAAAAATAATAAAAGAAGCTTTTATTTACCTGTCACAAGAATTTCCATATATGTAAGTGAAACTACTTATTAGTTTTCTCAAGGCTATTTTAATCTTTGACTCATTTGCTTACCAAAGTTGATTTGTACACAAGGATTTCACTATACATATCATTTGTTAGTCACCTTAAATATGTATAAGATAGTCGAGATAAAATATTTAAAAAAATATTCAGATCTATTTAAAGACCACACATGCCAATTTTAAAGACAATCAGAGCGGTATTACAGAAATTAAGATGTTATATGTGAGTGCATCATTTGAAAATACACATAATTTCAAGTTACGAGCCTGTAATACAAATGCCTTATGTCTTCTTCTCTTGGGCAGTTAAAGATATAATATGTATTATTTAAAGCTAAAATCAATTTAAAAACTTTCTGAAGAGACTTTTTATTAATAATCAAGACTATTTAGGGAGATATTTGTATCTTTGGGTCATCTGTCAAAGTAAATGCACTTTTACACAAGGATTTCACTATACATATCATGTCATATATAATGGAATTTTGTTTGTCACTACAAATATCTATAAGATAGTTAAGATAAAATGTTAAAAAATATTCAGATCCAATTAAAGATAATAAATGTCAACTTGAAAATCAATCTGAGCAGTATTAAAGAAATTAGAATGTTATATGTGGGTGTATTATTTGAAAATTCACTTGATTTCAAGTTGTGAGCCTTTAATACAAATGTCTTATGGCCTCTTTTGGGTAATAAAATATATAATATGAGTTATTTAAAGCTGAAATTAGTTTGAAAATTTCCTGAAGATACCTTTTATTAATAATCAAGACTACTTAGGAATATATTTCTATCTCTGAATCATCTGTCTAAGTAAATGTTTTTGTATACATGGATTTCACTATACACATTATGTCATATATAATGGAATGTTGTTTGTCACTTCAAATATCTTTAGATAATAAATTTAAATATTCTTCATATCTATTAAAAGATAATACATGCCAAAGTCAGAGACAATCTGAGCAGTATTAAAGAAATTAAAGTGTTATATGTGAGTGAAGAATTGGAAAATTCACTTGATTTTAAGGTATGAGCCTGTAATACAAATGCCTCAGGGCCTCTCTTGGGTAGTAAAAGATTAAAGATTAAATATGTATTATTTATAACTAAAATCAATTTAAAAACTTTCTGAAGATACTTTTTATTAATAATAAAACTATTTAGGGAGATATTTGTATCTTTGGGTTTATCTGTCTACGTAAATGTATTTGTACACAAGGATTTCACTATACATATCATATTATATACAATGGATTTTTATTTATCACTTCATATATCTATAACATAGTCGAAATTAAATATTAAAAAATATTTCGATCTATTTTAAGAAAATACATGCCAAATTCAAAATCTGAGCAGTATTAAAGAAATTAGAATGTTATATGTGAGTGCATTATTTGAAAATTCACTTGATTGCAACTTATGAGCCTGTAATACAAATGCTATATGGCCTTTTGTGGGTAGTGAAAGATATAATATGTATTATATTTAAAGCTGAAATCAGTTTGACAACTTCCTGAAGATACTTTTTAATAAAAATCAAGATTATTTAGGGAGAAATTTGTATCTTTGGCTCATCTGTTAAGTAAATGTATAGAAATTTGTTTAAAATAATTCATAATAACAAAGAGTAACATATAAAAATAATTATTGAATTAGTAGATATTGTGTTTATACAGGTCTTAGAATGATATATCATCTTCGTCATTATCTTACTTCAGAAATATAAATATTGGACCTGATGTACTGAATATAATAGTAAAGACTAAAGCATATAATATATCTTTTATTTAACTTTCAAATATCGTTATTAGCATATGATGTATGCAGTTTTCTTACCTAATAAACTTACTTTTTGAATTTTATATCTGTAATAGATTATAAAATAGATTTTTAAAAGTAATGTATATATAGCATATCTTAATATAATATTTTGGTTGCCTTTAATAAGTTATTTTGCAATCAGCACTTATGAAATTTTGATTAATATAAAAAAATAAATCATTATTAAATCATTATGAATAAAAGATATATTTATTTTTGATTTTAAATTAATCAATATTTTCAAGAATATAAGGTTTTGAAATTGTGATATGCGTTAATAGTCTAAAGGTAATTATCTATGATATTTTAATTAAATGTTAATTTCAGCAACACCTGGTAGAAATTGACAGGCAGTGTAATTACTAGGTGAGAAAACACAAACACCCTTCCTTCAAGAACATGTTAATGTTTTATTCAATTTTTTGATAAAAATAATTTGATAAAACTGGCATATGAAAACACGTGGTTAGTGTAAACAGTTTTGAGAGAGTAGTTTAACTTTTCAAAATATATACTTTTGACATATTCTGTTTCAGGTGACAACGATGAAGATCAGCCTCATAAGAGACTCGAAAGAACATTTATGAAATTGATGGATTAAAAGCTGCAGGATGAAACTTGGGCCCCACAGACTGCCCAAAACCATTTTTATTCATTGAGACAGTGTTGTGAATTTCTTCTGACTGACAAACATATTCTTGTAGAAGATTTCAGGCAGGAAGTCGAGAAGATGAAAGTAAAATGATTTTAGATTCTAGATTTATTCATATTTTCCTAAAATTTATAAAACCAGTTAAAAATAATATATCCATATCCATTTTTATGCGTACTTTTAGGATAAATGTAAAAGATGGATCGAGTCACTTAAAAAGGACAAGTCCAAGAGAATCAATGAACAGCAAATAAAGACACAAGGTTTCATTTTCATATTTTAATAATTAAAATGTTAGATAATGAATAAAAAATAAAAAGAAGTAAATAAATAATTTTTATAAAATAAACTCTAATGCATAAACCAAATAATTTTTTTATAAAATTCTTGCGACGAAATAATGTTCTTAGACATTATAATCAGCTAGTGATCTTTTAAACGCTTGATTAATCATAATACTTCAAATATGAGTTATATATTCAAAATAAGAAAATGCGCGGGTTATTTTATACTTACAAATTATGTTTCATATCTATATCTGCTGAATTTTAAGAAGAGACTGACCAGTTTAAACAAAAATTATGATTTTACTTCGTCCAAATAAATCGGATCTTATGATGATAATAAGCTGAGAAATTTACTAACTGTTAAGAACTGTAAAGAAATTGCTTTTCCTTTCAAAAATTTTAAATTCTGATTACAACAAGAGGCCAAATAGGGCCTGTATCGCTCACCTAGCACATCCTTATTTTGTTCTTTGTTTTTTCTTTTTAAATTTATCCAATCCGTAGAATGTAAACAAACTCACAAACAAGATCCTTTATTATTTCAAGCACTATTTAACATAAATTTCTTTTCAATTGGCCATGTACTTTCAGAAGATTTAGGCTGAAATAGACCTTTTTTGCATGCTACATAATTATTGCGAAAATGAAAAATTGTATAGAAAAACCCATTACAAATGTTTTATCCCCAACATCTAGTTTCTATGTTTTAAATTTCAACAATTGAAGCTATACCACTCGAGGACCTTCCACATTCAATTTCCTTTCAAGTGGCCATGTACTTTCAGAGAACAGGATTTTCAAAGATTTTGGCTAAAAATAGACCTTATTTGGATATTACGTAATTATTGCACAAACGAAAAATTTTACAGACAAACCCGTTACAAACGTTTTATCCCCCGACATCTATTTTCTATGTTTCAAATATTAATAAAATCGGTACATAAATAACCCCATAATGGCCATTTTTAGATTTTTGCTATTAATAGTAACGGAAGCCATCTTGGATTTCCGTCAGACATGTCGGATACAATTTTGACTTTACACCACTCAAGGACCTTACACACTCAATGTCCTTTCAATTGGCCATGTACTTTCAGAGAAGATTTTCAAAGATTTCGGCAAAAAATAGAACTTATTTGCATATTACGTAATTATCGCACAAACGAAAAATCGTACAGAAAAACCCGTTATATATGTTTTATCCCCGACATCTATTTTCTATGTTTCAAATTTCAACAAAATCGGTACATAATTAAACCCATAATGACCATTTTTCGATTTTTGCTATTTATAGTAATGGCAGCCATCTTGGATTTCCGACAGACATGCCGGATACAATTTTGAATCTATACCACACAAGGACCTTCCACACTCAATATCATTCCAATTGGCCATGTACTTTCAGAGAAGATTTTCAAAGCTAAAAATAGACCTTAACTTGCATATTACGTAATTATTGTAAAAACTAAAAATCATACAGAGAAAACCGTTATATATGGTTAATCCCCCGACATCTTTTTTCTATGCTTAAATTTCAACAAAATCGGTACATAAATGAACCTGTAATGGCCATTTATAGGTTTTTGCTTTTTATAGTAACGGTAGCCATCTTGGATTTAGGACGGACATGTCGGATACAATTTTTAATCTATAGCAACTAAGGACCTTTCATACCAAATTTCATATGAATTGGTCTATTGGTTTCAGAGAAGAAGATTAAAGTTTACGGACGCACGCACGCACTCAAGTACGCACGCTTTACCATTCCATAAGCTGCCAGGTGAGCTAAAAATAGTTACTTTTACTCAAAGAAAACCAACTACATTATATTGACAGAAATATCACAAATGTTTATCTGTATTTGAAAGGTAAATAAATCACAAATTACTAGCAGTGAGCATTTGTTCCTTAAACACGTGATTTCATTTACGCTACAAAATATTTGCCATTATTATTTGAAAATGAAATTATGATATTGTAAATAATCATTAAAATATTCCAAAATTTAACAAAATGAAGCTCGTTTTTCAAAACCGTGAGAAGAAACTACACACCATTCATAACCGCCGTCCTTTTATACCCCGTCTGGTCAATTTTATATTATTGATAATTTACGTTAAATGAATAGCAAAAAATAAAGTATTGGTCAAAATCTACCACTTTTAATTTTCACAAATAAATACATTTTTTTTAGTTTTCATAAAAGAAAATAATAATTTTTAAAATTCTAGTGAATATTTTGTTTAAGTTTTAGTCAAAAATATTTTTTTAAGTTTTATTCTTTTTTTTTTAAAGTTTTCATAAAAGAGAAAAATAATTTTTAAAATTTTAGTGAATATATTTTTTTAGGTTTTAGTCAAAAATTATTTTTAAAGTGTTATTAATTTTTTTTTAAAGTTTTCAGAAAAGAGATAAATAATTTTTAAAGATTTATTAATTTATTTTTTTAAGTTTTCGTAAAAGAGAAAAAAAAATTTAAAGTTTTCTTAATTTATTTTTTAAAGTTTTCATAAAAGATAAAACTATTTTTTAAAGTTTTAGTAAAGAATTTTTTTTTAGTTTTAGTCAAAAATAATTTTTAAAGTTTTATTAATTTTTTTTAAGTTCTCATAAAAAGAGAAAAATAATGTTTATAGTCTTCAAAAGTGATAAGTAATATTAAAAGTTTTCCTCTATAAATTTCAGTTACCTTGATAAAGATTAAATGGTTGATTTTATGTGATGGTGACTTAAGTTATATAAAGTCAGTTAATGAGTACAATACACTTAACAGTAGAAAAACTCTCTTAGTTATTGTCCATCGACTCGGACACGTGTTGCCGCTTCTTTTATCTGGACAAACCCGCGCGAACACATGGATGGACTTTGATAATGTAACATAACTAATGACCACTGATTGGTCAGTTTCTGAAGGCTATCGCCAGCTTCCCTCAAACTTTCACAGTAGCTACCGAGAGTCATGGGTCCTGTTGTGTTTATTTTATACACATTAAGTTTATGCACTATTGCACAAAGTGCACCATGGTCGCAGTGCTGCACATTGGAAGAAAAAACACTAAGGTGTTTTGCAGATTTAAACAGGTTCGGAGATTGCAGTAGCGTTGTTTTGCCAGGCCATCAATATGACACAGTTATACATTCAGAGAAGGTGATAAAGTTGATTCTAACAAGGACACAAAAATAAATTTGTTAATTGTCAGCACAGAGATACAGTTTCAGACCACCTGTGATGAAAAAATTTCTGAAATTAAATTTGGCAACCAGATTAAGAAATATCGTATGCCATATTTGAACATGTGTGTGTGTGTCAAAATTCTTATATTTATATTGGAGTTATTAAAACACTTGCAATTTTGAATTCACGAATATATGATTTTTTATATTTGTTTTAGATGCTAACTACACGACTTTAAATTACAAAAAATCATCAAAGTACAGCGTACCAGAAACTGAATTCAAAAGAACTACTGTAAATTTAAATGGAACTGATACATATCTGAACAGTATTTCTGAAATATATTTATCCTCCACAGAAATTTCCAAATTGCACAGTGAACACAGAGTGTATTCTGAAATTACAACAAATGATGAAATATCTTATTTTCTAGGCGTATTTGACACGACATCAACTACCAGCACTTCCTCTTCCAGCCAGTCTGATACCACCACTTCACCATCATTTGACACCTCCACTGAAACAACTGACACATCCGCACACTCCTCGAGTATTCCAAGCATAACAGCTTCCTATTCGACCAACAAACAATCATTATTGGTATGTATAAAAATGGAACTAATTTACATAGAAATAAGACTGTTAATTTTTCGGAAGTAAAAACTGATTTGAAATATCTGTCATTATTCAGCATTCCAATTCTTAACTGATTACAATAGTTGCTGTTTCTATCACGAGAAGACGAAGTAAGAAAAGACCTCAACGTTTTACAGAGTATAATTTCGGTACAGAAAACCCAAATGATGTGAAAACTTTATATCAAGTCAAAACATGAAATATTAAGAAAATATACGTATAAGAGCTTTTTGATATTACCGTATACATAAGACGCTTTCCTTTATTAAGATAAACAAGAGGCCCATGGGCCTTAACGCTCACTTGAAGATATTTCTAATTTTGTTTGCAAAATGCAATAGACATTATATTAAGTACTTAAAGTACTAAGTATTTAAACTTTCCTGAAGTTAAGAACTCCCACAAAACTTAATCAGAAATATATCCACTCACTTTTCAGTTATAGGGAGCTTACGTAACTGTATTGCAATGACTAATTTCCAAATCATTTATCAATTTCAGTATAATTATGCAGCTATATCCCTGACCTTTGAACATATATGACCTCAAACCATATATGATTGTCATGTCAATACCTACAATATTCTAATATACATACCTATGCATGAAATTCATAGCTTTCAAGATAATTAATAATTTCAGTATTCCTATGTTGATATGACCTTGACCTTTGAACATATGACCTTGAACCATATATCAAAATGACTGCCATGTCAATACCTACAATATTCTAATATACATACCTATACAAAAAGTTTATAGTTTTCAAGATAATTAGCAATTTAAGTCTACTTCTGCAGCTGTGACCTTGACCTTCAACATATGACCTTGATTCATATATCAAAATGATCGTCATGTCAATACCTACAATATTCAAACATATATGCCTATACAAAAAGTTAATAGTTTTCAAGCTAATGCACAATTTTAGTTTTTATGAGCAAAAAATAACATTTCAGGGGCAACAACTCCTACATGGATTATCATATATATATCTTTAAAACTTTGAAGAAAATACCCCTAAACTACAAAATTACAAACTAGGTTGTGAACAAACTATAGGCTTAAGACCCTAGAGAAGCCAAAAATCACATCAGATTTTTTTCTCCCATCAGCGCTTTCGGAGAAGATTTTTAAAGATTTTTGCACCCCTAGGTCACAATGATCTACTTATGGTAGCCATGGCAATGCCATGAACAAATCTGAATTGCACCGGCCCATATATGCTTCTGACCAAGTATCATTGAAATCTGTGCAGCAGTTTTGGAGAAGTTGAAAATAGGTGTTAACGACGCACGCACGCACGCACGCACATACACACCGCGCCATGCCATAAGCTCACCTGACCGAAAACTGCGATATTTATATAAACAATTATATAATAAAAAAAATATCGAGCAAAGTTACTGAACACTAAGCTGTTCGTAACTAATAATTATAATAAATAAGACTACACTAGTTGTTCCCCTTTCATCGCTATTTTGTAATTTTTTATATGACTGTAGGAGTTGTCCCCCTTTCATAAGTAACTTATTTTAATATTA
Organism: Tegillarca granosa; assembly: GCA_029721355.1. NCBI lineage: Eukaryota > Metazoa > Mollusca > Bivalvia > Arcoida > Arcidae > Tegillarca > Tegillarca granosa. Next base: position 18,978 of record JARBDR010000139.1, read on the forward strand.
CCGTTTAATTATTGTAATTATTACAGATTGTTCCTCGTATACTTAAATGTTATCTTATGTTTTGTTTTGTTATTAATTATGTTCAATTTCTAATTATTACAGTTGTGCCCATAAGTATGGCGACTTTTGTGTCCAGTATCATGGCCGTCTGTAATTATATTTGGACTAGGACTCGTCCACAACCTGCTTTAGTACAACCTGATCAACCTGCTACACCAGCTTATCCTGCTACATCAGCTCGCCCTGCTTCATCCACACCAAGCACACTGACACAGAGTACTCATCAGTTCATAGCTTTACATCCCCTGATACCTCACGTTCCTCTACGTCGTCTTCATCATCATCATTTCAGTCTGCTCGTTCGTCTTCTTATTCCAGTACGGACAGTTATTGGCTGCGTAGAGTCGCCAGATTAAACTATAGAGAGTAATTTTTTTCTTTAAAGGTTAACCTTTCATTCCTTAAGTATGTGTGTGTGTGTGTGTGTTCATCTATGTTATAGTTTCTTAAAGTTGTAGATAGGAGTCTTATTATTTAGATATATGATATATGTAGTTTTTATATAGTTATAAATCAGAGAGAGAGAAGTAGTAGTAAAATGTTAACTTAATTTAAAGTTTAGTGTAATTTGTTATATTTGATTTAGGAGTGAGTTTAAAGTTACTGTAGTTTAGATTGTTATATTTATCGTTATCTTTGTTACACAATACATTTTTATTGATATATATATTGACAGTATGCAAACTTATTCAAATATTGACATTACCATAACGTCTTATTTGTATTCTGAAAAAAAAATTGTTGACACTTTTTTATTATCCATATTCAATGTATGCATTTCATTCTCTGATTTTAATAATTTAATTGATTTTATGTTTTCGATATGGGGATAAATTGGTTATTTCACATGTAGTAATGTATTGGTGTTTTACGTCACAGTTTAGATTATTTCACATGTAGTAATGTATTGGCGTTTTACGTCAGTCTAGATTATTTCACATGTAGTAATGTATTGGTGTTTTAGGTCACAGTCTTGATTCATTTGCAGTAATGTATTGGTGTTATACGTCACAGTCTTGATTAATTTACAGTAATGTATTGGTGTTTTACGTCACAGTTTAGATTCATTTGCAGTAATGTATTGGTGTTTTACGTCAGTCAAGATTCTTTGTATTGGTGTTTTACGTCACAGTCAAGATTCTTTGTATTCTTACACGGATACCAGTGATCGTTAAGAAATCCGGAGTACTATGAATACTTCGTCGGCAAACGAAGAGCAGTATAAATGTAAAAGTGTTAGCTTATAAAATGTACAGCAAACGACATTTAAACACTATTCTTTTTCTCACAACACTTATTAAATGCTATGAAATATAAATATATATACATAAGATTAGAAATATTTTTTTACCATCTTTTTATTGTAAATGTATAACTGTCAGTATTGCGGATGTAAACAACCTTCACTGTCTGAGCTCAGAGACCACGAAGAATTTCATGTGGATTTTATGAAATTGGGTGGACACTAAGAACACCAATGTTAATCGTGTACGGAAAGTTTTGTAACTGTGCAACTTTTGAGCAATCATCGAAGATCAAAACATCCACTTACTTGCTTTTGGTGTCTACAAACATTTAATGACTCCAACAGTTAGCGGACCATGAGCAAAGTCACGAAATGGAAGACGAACCTTCTGTTATGTGTTTCTGGTGTAAGGCAATGTTTAAAGATGATCAGTCATTGAAGGAGCACGAAACATGTCATGACATAGACGACGGTCCTTCATCACCCAAAAAGAGAAAGCGACAAGAATCGCCTGCTTCACAAGATGAAACGTTTTCACCAGTCCCAGGACCTAGCAATGTAAATCAAAAGGGGTCGGGCGATGTTGATATCGCCTATACAATAAAGAAAGTAAACGAAAAGACGTTCAAGAACGCCGTCATAGACAGACATTACAAAGTGCAGTTTAATTCGGACAACACTGCACAAGATGAAAAACTATCAAACATTCATAATGAGTTACAAACAATGTTTGATGAGCTGTTGTCTGAAGTTAAATCTGGACTTGAAGGCAACGATTTATGCCGTATAGTAGTTAAACATCCCGATCTAACGTCAAGTATAGTGATACCGCTGCAAAAAATTGACGAACTTTCGGGTGACAAAGTCATGGAATATATAGAAAATGTGTTAAATTCGCACGAAAATCTAACACTACAAAACGAAATGGCGATTGACATTGGGACAATGGAGCTCCCAAAAGGGGGCGGCCGATCAATACCGATCACAGACTTGTTTGGTTCAAATAATTCGCTTACTCAGAAAAAGTCCATTATTGAAATCGAAAATACGGATAATTTATGTTTGTCCAGGGCAATTCTGATCGGTGTGCTGAAAACAAACAAAATGAACTCAAAATTGTGGAATGAAATGACGGCAGCAGACGTAGATTTATCAATAGAGGACGAAGTTTTGAAGTACAAAGCGTGCCCAAAATGGTATTATGATATGTTACTTAAAAAATCAATGTCATACCGACAAAGTGACCTAGCTTACAAACTATGTATCGAAATAGGTGCCTCAGTGTTTCAGTATCTGAGCATAAATGACATACCGCCATTCGAACAGTATTTCGGCATCGATGTGTTAGTGGTAAGTTCACGTCTAAGTAATAAGTTTATAAGAGTGCCACCCGCGGATAGTCAGAAACCGAGAATTTATTTATACCTAGTGGAAAATGGCGAATGTGGACACTATCCTATAATTGCTAACTTATGTGGATTTTTTGGAGAGTCGAAATTTTGCGAAACCTGTTTGAGGAGCCATATCGACAGAAGCATCGTTGTGAAAAGGCATGCTTTGTGTGCAATACAGGAGACTGTATCCTGAATGATGACCAAGTGAGCTGTCGCTTTTGCCATATGACTTGCCGGTCACTCGCTTGTTTTGAGCGGCATATGGAGAAAAAACCCCGAAGAAATCACGCACCTTCGTCTCAATGCGAACTGTACGGGAAGTGTACGCAGTGTAAAAATGGTTGAGCTGACAAAACGCGGAAAGGAAGACCACGTTTGTGACTATTGGGAATGTAAATCATGTCAGCAGATGGTCCCCGAGGGTCACCTGTGCTATATAAGGGCACTTGATGCCAAAGATAGTAAAGGCAAATTTATTTTCTTTGACATTGAGACAACCCAGAATGAAATTTGGCAATGTAAAGATGGGTATGAGCCTGCTAAAAATGAAAACTGTAAACATTGTATAAACGTTTTATGTACTGTTTGTACTATGTGTAAGAATTGTAATCATGCTACGTGTGGTAAATACCAACATCGGGCCAATTTAATAATTGCCCAAAAATGTTGTTTGGGATGCATGGGTGAACCACTTTTACAGGGTTCAAAATGTGATTCTTGTGGTACACGGTGTAATCAATGTAACAAATTTAACAAGAATGATAACATGTATGACACACCTCCGTGTCTGGACACCTGTGGTTTCAGGGAAAATGTTTTCAAGGGGGACAATTGTGTCAATGATTTTGGGCATTGGCTTTTTTCAAAAGAACACAAACATTTTACAGTTTTGGCCCATAATATGAGAGCTTTTGACGGATATTTTTTGTTAGAATATTTAATTGACCAATCTATCAGGCCCGATTCTATTATTTTTGCCGGTAGTAAAATTAATTATATGCATGTTGCCAGGGGTCTAGGCATCAGGGTCATCGACAGTCTTAATTTTCTGCCCATGCCTCTATCACAGTTACCTTCAGCTTTTGGTTTAAGTGAATTGCAAAAAGGATATTTCCCACACTTTTTTAACACGAAAGCCAACGCACAATATGTTGGACCCTACCCAGATCCCCAATTTTATGGAGCCGATACTATGTCAGTCGATGGCCGTACTAAATTTTATAGTTGGTACAATGAAAAATTAAACCAAGGCGCAGTTTTTGATTTTGCCAAAGAAATTGTAGCTTACTGTAGGTTCGACGTCGATATTTTAAGACGGGCTTGTCTCCGATTTAGAGAGTTGCTTTTAAACATCACGGGTAAGGAAGAAGAGACTTTAGACGAAAATTTAGAGCCATCAACCGTTCGCAAAAATGCCATAGATATATATAGCACAAATACCAGTTGAATTTTGATGTGCCAGATGTGCACATTTCGGAAATTCATTCCTCATCAGTGACACTAAGACCGAAAAGTTTGATAATAAAAAACAAGCCAAACAGTTGGAAATTAATGAATCTAAAGTTCCAAAATTATATTAATCCAAATCAAGCTAAGGAATGCTTTGCATGAGGGAACAAACCTTAGTTTTAAACAAATTTTACAATTTAAGGCAGCTGAAAATTTTGTTAAATGGTACATTTTCTAACAGCAAAAAATACTGCCTACTGAGTTATGGATACCCTCGGGGAGTTTTACTCCACCAGCAGCGGCACCCACTCAGGAGTAGTAAATATATAGCACAACTACCAGTTGAATTTTGATGTGCCAGATGTGCACATTTCGGAAATTCATTCCTCATCAGTGACACTAAGACCGAAAAGTTTGATAATAAAAAACATAAGCATCCGTTTAATGAAATTACCATTGCAGCTGTATGCTCGAAAGTGTACAGGACCAAGTTTCTGGAAGAAACCTGGAAAGTCAAGGTGTGCAATGATATCGGCTTAAGTGAATGGTTGCCTGCCAAAAAGTTACATGGTGAATTGTTGGTCAAGTTCAATAACGAATGGTTGTCTGGTGAACAATTACAAGCGCGTGATTGCGTGATAGAAGAAAAACAGTTTGTCAAGTCACCCATTGCACAAATTCCTTCCAATGGATATGTAACTGATCAGTTTTCTAAAGTCCCTATTCAATGGCTAGAATGGGAGACCGAAAAGAATAGGAAAATTGGATTTCCAACCTTTATTCAACATGGTAACAATCTCGGGGAGTACCGCCTACCAAATACTAAATACCGTTTAGATGGCTTCTGTGAAGCAACAAATACGGCATACGAATTTTACGGTTGCCTTTGGCATGGATGTAAAAGTGTTACCCTAAAAATCGTCACACGACTAAAATACCCCGAACCAAGCAATCTTTAGAAGAACTCTATGCCATGACTTTGAAAAAGCAAGAGTACATTAAATCCATCGGCATGAATCTCGTGTATATTTGGGAGCATGAATTTACTCATCTTTTGAGAGTAACACCTTTAGCTCGCAAATTTGTTGACTATTTGGACATACAACCTCGACTGGATCCAAGAGACAGTTTCTTTGGTGGAAGGACAAACGCTATAAAATTGAAAGAAAAAGTATGCGGCGATCAAAAGATTAAATACGTTGATTTTACATCACTTTATAGTTTTATAAATAAATACGCTAAGTATCCTGTGGGACATCCTGATATTATTACGTCAGATTTAGATAAAGTTAATTTAAATGACATTTTTGGCATAGTAAAGTGTAAAATTTTACCGCCAAGACGCTTGTTCTTACCAGTCCTACCCGTAAAATGTAATGGCAAGTTAACATTTCCACTATGCAGAACCTGTGCAGAAAACCAGTCTCAAAAACCTTGCAAATGCAGCGATTCCGATCGTATGTTGATAGGCACCTGGTGTAGTCCCGAAATATTAAAGGCAGTAGACAAAGGGTATAAAATCATTAAAATGTATGAATTATACTACTGGCCGGAAACAACACAATTCAATTCAACAACTGGAGATGCTGGTCTTTTTACAGACTATATCAATCTGTTCCTGTGCATAAAACAGCAAAGTTCGGATTGGCCCGCTTGGGTGAAAACTGAGTGGGACAAGCTAGAGTATATAAGGTTGTATTTGGAAAGAGAAGGTATACAACTGGACCGAGAGAGCATTTATCAAAACAAAGCCCTGCGGTCTCTGGCCAAACTCATGCTGAACAGTATGTGGGGGAAATGGGGTCAGAATTTAAACATGTCCCAGACAGAATATTTTCACGAAACAGAAGCAGATAAATTTTTCAAATGTATCAGTGACCCCAAGAGAAATGTCAAAGATTTCTATATTGTCACAAATGACATCATACAGGTCACTTACAATCAACATAGTGATTTCATGGAGGAAAGCTACCAAAATAATGTTTTTATAGCAACTTTTACAACATGCCAAGCCCGACTTAAATTGTATGACGTCATGGACATTTTAAAAGAACGGGTTTTGTACCACGATACTGACAGCGTCATTTACATCAGTAACCCCGGCGACCCAGAACCTCCACTCGGGGATTTTTTGGGCGATCTCACTTCTGAACTTGATGCGGACGACCACATTACATCTTTTTGTTCTGCGGGTCCAAAACAATACGCATACAAAACGCACAAGGGGAATCAATGTTGTAAAATAAGAGGGTTTTCATTGAATTACACTAATGGTAAAAAATTAAATTTTGATTCTCTCCTAGATTTGATAGTATCTCCTCAAACGGATGAAAATAAAAGAAATGATGAGCGGTTTATAGCATTAATAAACCCCCGCAAAATATGTAGGGATAAATCAAAGCGCATTATTTTCAATAGAAGAGAAACAAAAAGGTACAAAGTAGTCTATACTAAAAGAGTAATCCAAAAGGACACCCTTACTACACTTCCTTATGGGTTCTAATACTATTGTTAATCATTAAGATACTAGTATTTGTGGTAGTGTGAGATATACATGTGTACCTAATTTGTGTATTGTTAGAAAAATAGAATATTATTGTGTACATACTACTAACGAAACAAAAATGGATATTTGTTCTTTATTGTACATATTATAGATACATATATACATGTTTTTACACATAAATATTAATATTTTATCTACTTTAGTCTTTTTGTTGTTTTTGGTTCATATCCAGGCGGAGCTCCATTAGTTTTTAGCTCAACTGGCTAAAGCCAGATGAGCTTATGGCATGATGCGCGCGTGCGTGCGTGCGTGCGTGCGTGCGTCCGTTAACAGCAAAAACTCAGAAACTACTGGTCCAATTTTAGCAAAACGTTGCAGGAATGATCCCTAGAAGGAGTAGATGAAAATTTGTACAATTGGTTTCCATGGCAACCAAAAGTAGGTCACAGCGACCTAGAATGTAAAAAACCTAAAATAAGTTTCTTCTCTGAAACCATAGGTTATATTCAAAATCTGATGTGATATTTAGCTTCTAGACACCCTTAAACATGTAGGTTGTACATTTCGTGAAATTCTGTCAAAAACTAGGTTACGCGTTTTTAACGTTTTTCTGTCATACTTCGTAAAAAGTGAAAATAAGGCTTATAATGAGATATCAACTTTGAAAATCTTCTTCTCTGAAACCATGAAGCCTTAAGCTTTCATATTTGGCAGTTAATATCAGCTTGAGCCCCTTTACCAAGTTTGTACAAATGGTGGCCCCCGGTCTATTTTTGGCCCCACCCCAGGGGTCCATATATCTGCATATGCATATATGGCTTATAATGGAAAATCAACTTTGAAAATCTTCTTCTCTAAAACCATGAAGCCTTAAGCTTTCATATTTGGCAGTTAATATCAGCTTGAGCCCCTTTACCAAGTTTGTACAAATGGTGGCCCCCGGTCTATTTTTGGCCCCACCTCAGGGGTCCATATATCTGCATATGCATATATGGCTTATAATTGAAAATCAACTTTGAAAATCTTCTTCTCTAAAACCATGAAGCCTTAAGCTTTCATATTTGGCAGTTAATATCAGCTTGAGCCCCTTTACCAAGTTTGTACAAATGGTGGCCCCCGGTCTATTTTTGGCCCCACCCCAGGGGTCCATATATCTGCATATGCATATATGGCTTATAATTGAAAATCTTCTTCTCTGAAACCATAAAGCCTTAAGCTTTCATATTTGGCAGTTAATATCAGCTTGAGCCCCTTTACCAAGTTTGTACAAATGGTGGCCCCCGGTCTATTTTTGGCCTTACCCCAGGGGTCCATATATCTGCATATGCATATATGGCTTATAATGGAAAATCAACTTTGAAAATCTTCTTCTCTAAAACCATGAAGCCTTAAGCTTTCATATTTGGCAGTTAATATCAGCTTGAGCCCCTTTACCAAGTTTGTACAAATGGTGGCCCCCGGTCTATTTTTGGCCCCACCCCAGGGGTCCATATATCTGCATATGCATATATGGCTTATAATTGAAAATCAACTTTGAAAATCTTCTTCTCTGAAACCATGAAGCCTTAAGCTTTCATATTTGGCAGTTAATATCAGCTTGAGCCCCTTTACCAAGTTTGTACAAATGGTGGCCCTGGGTCCATGTTCGGCTCCACCCCAGAGGTCCATATATCTGCATATGCATATATGGCTTATAGTGAGATATCAACTTTGAAAATCTTCTTCTCTGAAACCATGAAGCCTTAAGCTTTCATATTTGGCAGTTAATATCAGCTTGAGCCCCTTTACCAAGTTTTTACAAATGGTGGCCCTCGGTCCATTTTTGGCCCCACCCCAGGGGTCCATATATCTGCATATGTATATATTGGAAATCAAATTTAAAATTTTTTTTTCTCTGAGACTGTAAGGCATAATGCTTTTATATTTGGCATTTAACATTAGCTCAAGTCCCTTTACCAGGTTTGTACAAATGGTGGCCCCCGGTCCATTTTTGGTCCCACCAAGGGGCACATATATCTACATATACTTATATGGGAAGTCAAATTTCAAAATATTCTTCTCTGAAACTGTAAGGCCTACAGCTTTTATATTTAGCATTTAACGTCAGCTCAAGTCCTTGTACCGAGTTTATATAAATGAAGGCACAAGAACCATTTTTGTCAGTTGAGCTCCACAGGCCCTTTTGGGCCTCTTGTTCTCTTTACCACGTACCCACGACCTTTTTGTGAAGTATCTCGGTGGTGTAAGAATGAAACTGGTGTGTGTACAGTCTTTAAAGCTTCAAGAAATGATTTGTAACCCTTGGAAATTTTGACGCAATGACTCACCACTGTACAACGAATGAGATCTAAAATATGCGAGTCTTTTATAACTTTGCCATTTATATTAACCTCGCCTAGATCATTCCAGGTTATAACGTGTTTACCCTGTTTTATTAAATAGTCTAAAAGTCCTTGAGCTTTTGCAATAAATTTCTTTGGTATAACTGTTTTTAGGAGGCCATTTAAATCTAGCGAAAAACCATCGCCGGCGTCTTGTACACTTTCATCTGCTTTCAAAGTCGTCGATGGTACGTAATTCTGCGTATTTTTTACTTGGTCCGTCATCGTCGTCCGATCCTGATTCATCCGTAACATCTTCTGATATTTCGCTTTTGGTATCAGCATCATCTCCTCCGCCATTTTCCTTCAGTTTCAACACTGGTAATAAAATGGTTGGGATTATGCGTTGATTTCTTATAAGTGCCTTTTGTTTGACTCGCTTACCCACAGTTTTTGAAATGAATGTTTCTATAAACCGACGATAAGGTAAAACTTTTTTAATCAGGCTCTGGTTTAAATCAAACGTTCCTCTATAAAAGTTTAACACTATTTCACACAAAGTTTCTAATTGAGTCTTTGTTACTGTGTTTAAGATAGCCTTTCTCTGTTTATCAGAAGTGGAATGTAGCAGTTCCAGAAAAGACCAATGCGTCTTTACCCTACGGTTCATGGTTTTCAAATGAAACGCTAACCTAACGGATTGTTATTTTTATACTTTTTCCACAAACACGCTTACATCCTGTCCAGGTAATATGAGCAGCATGTATGCACACATAGGGGCGGGGGTAATGGCGGCTTTGTTTGTTTATGTAGTTGCTAGGTCACAGGGAGGGAGGAGTCATGGATGTTGTTGGCAACACCAAAACAAAACCCTTGGTGATGACCCACCTATTACTAACAAACAGCACCTAGATCCATGGAGACGAGGCGTGTCCAAAAGCAATGTTGGTAGCGACACCAAAACAAAAGCCGTGGTGATGATCTTTGTGTTGTTAACAACACAGACTGAGTTGTAAGCAACATCAAATATATGATAAAGACGAGGCGGGGTCAAAACATGTTATGGATACGAGGGTGTGGCAAACACAATGTGTCCCATGGACGCAAAGTGCTTTTATCGCCAAAATATCGCGTTATGTTTATAGCAACAAACTAGACGTTAGCAACGCCCCAAGTATATATAAGAGCATGCCAAAAAAAAAAAAAAAGCGTACATGTGAGATGTCATAAAATATGAGAAGCACATACTACTAATATAGTATAAATTGGTAGAATTGGTAGACGTGACAGCAACGTAAGTACATGTTTAGTTATGTAGTTAACAGGATTCACACTTGTATTTTTATAAAGATATTTCTTAACTTATAATTAGTAACATATTAGAACAACACCTCATGTAGTAGATATACCAGTGTTAAAAAATGAAAGTCAAGAAAAATCCTTACCAAAAAATACAAAAAAGTGATCCATAAGGGTGCTGTTTAATATGTTGTACACAGTGTTAATCCATAAGTGAAAAAAAGTCACAAAACACAACTATTTTTTAATATTATTGTTTAATCACTGTTTAATATGTGATAACAAGGCAATAATGGATTCCATTCTGTTAGATATAATCCTACACTGCTCCTTTAAAGTATCGATCTCCTGCACAAGAGCATCTCTGAAATGATAATAAAAAACGTATGTTAAAAATGAGAGATATTGATTGATTGAATGGAGTTTTTTACGTTACGGTCAAGATTATTTCACTTATATCGAGACGTCACCATCTGGAGATGTAGGGACAGAAATATATACCTCTGCAGTGAGCTAAGGGCAATGTGTAGTGAGGAATCTGTTACATGTCAGTCTGTTACTGATTTGTTGGTTTTGTAGTGTTTTAGACATATGTCATGACAAAGGGTCATCGGTTAAGGAAACCCAACTCGCTTCAATTTAAGTCGCCATTACAACAAGCATGTGGATACTTGGAGGGCATATTCTATTTATGTCTCAGATAACCCACACCCCCATGGACCCTGTTATCAAAAAAAACTGTAATAGGTAATGAATGCTGTTGATTCACAGTATACATCGGAGAAAAACATAAGCGGACAAGATGTGCAACGCAACACCGTCAAATATAACGCTTTCTAACTATTAGAATAACGAACGCTAATCATAGCAGTGAGAACAAATTACTGTAGATAAAGTTTGTAAACACTTACAATTCAACCTCTGTCAGCTGACGTCGGTCTTCTTCCTCTGTGTCGGATATACAAATGATATCCATGAAACTAAAATAAAGAGAACTACGATGTAAGAAAATACACGAGTGATATCAATGAAAAAAAAACGAATTTAATCTGAAAATATAATTGAAGATGTTTGATTGAATGGAGTGTTACGTACTACTCAAGAATATTTCACTTATATTCAGTCGTCAACAGCTATAGGTGAAGTGGCAGAAATGTATACCCGACAGTACACATTTAGTGCAATCGTTAGCTAACACTCCCTTCTTCGCCGATAGTCGAAAATTATTCATAAGAATATATAGATGTAACGGAGAATTCATTGCTCCATAAAACTGTTTCCAAACGGGTAAAAAATAGTATTATGATAAATCCATAATATTTCTAACAAGTAAAAATATTATAAATAAAGTTATTATCGGAAATAATTACGGTCACATTGTTATAGAATTTATCTCCCTTTGATCAGATGTAAAGAAAATGTTATAATACACGCTTATCAATAACTGCCGGGTTAGCTCAGATGGTAGCATATCCGACCGGCAACACAACAGTCTCGGGTTCGGTTCCCCTCTGCCGTGATTTTTTTCTTCTTTTTTTTGTAGGGGTTAAAATTGAAATTTATTTTACTATATATTTTTTGCACATTATGTTGTAAAAATAATTCCACAACACAAAACTCCAACATAAAAAAAGATATGAATATCATGTTATATACCAATATTAATTTCACAGCACTAGACATAATAATAATAATAAACCGGACGTTAATATAATGCAATAAAATGTTACTTACTCATCAAGATTGTGAACCGACGGCGACGATGATGATGATGATGACGATGATGATGGTGTTGGTGATGGTGGTGTTGTTTGATCCTCAAAAGGTGTGTCAAAAACACCAGTTCTGTAATAAAAAATTAAAAAATACAACATCATTTGGCAAATGTAATCTCAGTAGATCATTATACAGTTATTATACATTAAACATAATGTTTGCATGGGTTAAAGCTTTGTGAACTGATAACATTTTTTCAATTGCATTTAAAAAAAACCCATATATACCATAATGGCTAAATACGATAAATTGGTTTGGGTAACCAAGGAGATAGAACACTTGTCTATAAAGGTGTGTAGATGAATCGAACCCTTATCAGGCTCTGCATATTGTTTCATTAAAAAAAAAGAATTGATAAAAAAGTAATGAGAATGATGTTAAAAGTCTCATATGACATGAAATATTACATGTATTACACAAGAATGAAAACGCTAAAAAAGTAATATTACTTACATTTGTTCAGTAAACCAATCAGACATCCTGGGTATAATAAACTGTCGATTAAGATGAAACTGTGGCAAGTAGCAAGTGACAGAATGACAAGATGTCTTATCCTTTTATGGACGAAAATAAGTCATGTGTAAGCATGACTTTTCGAAATACGTAAAAACAAAACAAAACAAAATTGGTATCTTGTTTAAACTGTTAACTGGGAATAAATAAGTAAATAAATATTTAAATTGTTTGGACAATCTAATATCTAACAGATATCATATGTTACGTGACCTCTGTGAATTGACCAATATTTACACTAAACAATTTCTAACATGAATTATTGACAAATATTTAAGACGTAAACGTTGACACATATTCTCTCTTTCTCTCTCTCTCTCTCTCTCTCTCTCTCTCTCTTTCTCTCTCTTGTGTGCATCATTACTAATATTTTTACAAGTTCTTCTTTATAATTAATTATCGATTGTATGAAAATGTAAATGCCAGGATGTAATTTTGTGTTAACTATCAAATGTAGAAGAAACTGATTAATATAAAAGTACGGGATCCTATCATTCAAAATTCGAACTTGAATAAAACTACATCTAGATTACCAACATAAATATAAGCTTCAAATAAATTAATTATAAAAGTTATCAAAAAAATCAAATTAATAATAAAATTAATAAAAGGTAAATAAATAATCCGAAAATTAAATAATTTGTTTAGTTGTTCTGTTAAGTAAAATGGAAAATAAAGAAGTGTAATATAGATATGACGTGTAATGAGATAATGGGACTGTTACTACCCGTACTGGGCTACTGACACGCGTACGGCGGCGTCTTTGATGTCCTTAAGATCAGTGTCCGAGAGAGATGGACTTTAAGAACTTACATAATTGGACGTCGCTGATTGGTCCATATCAGCAACCGTTGGTCAGAGCTGAGGATAAACATTTTTCTGATATAATTTTAAAGCTCTTGTCAATTGTTTTGATAAGCATTGTTTAGAAAAACAATGGATTTATAAAGTTGTCTATGTTATTAGTATATTTTTGGTTAAATTATTTGTACTAGTATGTGTTTGGTTAAATTATTTGTACAAAAGTTTTGATAGTTGTAGAAAGTTGTGTGTGTGTGTGTGTGTGACGTTAATCTATTTTAAATATCATGTTTGTTAATTGGGTCCTACATAAAATTCTTTTCAAACGGAAATATTGTGATAAATCCATATGTCTAACAAGTAAAAAATATTATAAGTATATATTTTTCCTCACGGAAAAATCGGAAATAATCACATTTGTTATAGAATTTATCTCCCTTTGATGATCAGACGTAAAGCAAATGTTATATTGTCCAGTTGTATTTACCACCGATTAGCTCAGTTGGTAGCACATCCGACCGGCAACACAACAGTCCCGGGTTCGGTTCTCAACATCGCTTTTTTTTTAAATATTTTTTTTAAAATTTATTTTGTTGGTTAATTTATTTAATTTTTATGTTATTCATTTTTGTTTTATCTATATGAAGTATCATGTTGGTTTATTGGATTAACGACAATTGGCGTAGGGCTGAGGGTAAACATTTTTCTGACATAATTTTAAAGCTCTTTCCAATTGTTTAGATAAGCATTATTTAGAAACAATAGTTGTCTATGTTATTAGTATATTTTTGGTTAAATTATTTGTACTAGTATGTTTTTGGCTAAATTATTTGTACAAAAGTAAGTCCAAGTATAGGATCTGGAACTAGGTTAGGCAAAGAGTGTGTTGTTTGAGAAAGATGTAAAGTTTCGTGGACAATAGAGGTGCGTGTTTATAGTGTTACTATTCTGTTGATATTTATGTAATAATAGCTTTCGGTTATGTAGTATTTGTTAATATAAATAAAGAGTTAATTTACATACTATGTGTTATAGTTGTTACTGCATTGAACTCTTAAAGGTTATGTATCACAACAAACTGGTTTGTATAAAATGTGTACATGTTACGTGCATTATTGATTCGAATCACCCTAATTTTCCCTGTAGTAAATTACACACAAACATACCAATCATATTCCAAACTGGCAAGCACAGTAAAACACCGTAAAGTAGAGTAAGCAACTCATGATTAGTTAGCTAAACATGTCACGTGTCAGGAACATAAAAGTGTGATGTGTATACCGAATGTATGTTGAAAGAAAAGTATAAAGTTGTAGCTGAATAAGTTGTACTTGGAAACAGCCAGCCACAAAGACCATAACGCAACAGAACAGTTAAATACAATAGAAATTAGACAAACAAAAGTTCACCAATTGTAAAACTCCCGACTTTGGACGGGCACTGGACGATTCTGTAATTTTGACGCCAGTGGTGTGGTGTAAGTACTTTTGTAGGGGCCCTAACCATCCCACTTAAACAATGATATCACCGGACAGCAAATATGTTGTCTATCAATGGCGCACTAAACATGAATAATTTTATGACACTATTTACTAAGTTACGCTGTATGGTTTTCTGCCTGACGCGGCACAAATAACACCAGCATTTGAATCATAGTATATATGTTTACTATCTGTATGATGCTGTGTAACGTGACCAGAATCCCGAGTAAACGCCAAATATTTCTAAAATAAAGTATTAGTAGTAGGGGACACTGGAAATTTTGACATGTTGTGCTGCGCTGCTACGTTTCCTTAAACCTTCATGACGTCAGAGGTCATAAGGGTCAAGGGAAGTGATCCGATACAATGTAAAAAAAATAATTTGCAATATGCGACGCCCTATGCTTAAAGCGTACTTACATTTATATATTATAGATGCTTGCATGTCAATATTGTGGATGTGAAGAACGGACAGCATCGGATTTAAGAGACCACGAAGAGATCCACCTGAATTGTTTTGCTATTGATGGACACCTACCATTTAAGTGCGAACTTTGTTCAACTAGTTTTCTCTCAGAAGCGCTTCTAGCACAGCACCGACATTCCACTCATAACTTTAACTGTCGATATTGTGGGTGTATAGAAAGGACGTCCGACGAATTGAAAGACCACGAAGAGATCCACCTGAGTTGTTTTGCTATAGATGGACACCTACCATTTAAGTGCGAACTTTGTCCAACTAGTTTTCTCTCAGAAGAGCTTCTAGCACGGCACCAGCATTCCACTCATAACTTTAACTGTCGATATTGTGGGTGTATAGAAAGGACGTCCGACGAATTGAAAGACCACGAAGAGATCCACCTGACATGTTTTGTAATCGGTGGGCACCTTCCATTTAGATGCGACTCGTGTTCGTCTAGTTTTCTATCTGTAGAACTTTTAGATAGACATCGATTAACAGAACACGCGTTAACATGTTTTTGGTGTTTAGAATCGTTTAATGACAATACATCCTTAATAGAACACGAACGTTGTCACGAAATTAATGATGTAGTACCATCAACAAAAAAGCGTAAGTTAGATGATGGAGCCTCTCGTGCCCACGATGATGCGCATTGGACAGCCTCTCCCTTGCCAGGGCCTAGTAACATCAATCAGCTTGGAGCCGGTGCAGATACAATTGACTATAGCATAAGAAAAGTGCGTGAAAAAACATTTAAAAATCATGCCATAGACCGACATTACAAAGTTAAATTTGACACTAACCAATCATTAGCTGGAGAAAAGCTCTCCAATTTACACAATGAACTGCAGTCCTTGTTTGATGAACTGTTGAATGAGGTTAAACAGGGTCTCCAAGGTAATGATTTGGCGAGAATGGTTATTGGACATCCGGATCTAAATTCAAACATTATTGTACCGTTACAAACATTAGATGCTCTTACCGGTGAAAAAGTACTTGAATATATAGAGAATGTGTTAAATTCTCATCAAAATTTAGCATTAGATGCGGAAATGTCTATAGATATTGGAACAATAGACATGCCTAAGGGTGGCATTGGAAAAGGCATCAGTTGTTTGTCTGGTCCAAATAGTTCATTATCAAACAAACGATCAATTATAGAAATTAAAAACTCCGACAACCTCTGTTTGGTCAGGGCTGTACTAATGGGATATTTAAAACGAAATACAATGCAACTAAAACATTGGAAAGAATTAACCATAGCCGACAGTTCTCTAGATATGGAAGACTTGGTATTAAAATACAAGGTTTGTCCCCACTGGTACTTTAAGGACATACGGAAGATTGAACATAGACAAAGCGAAATTGTATACAGGCTGTGTCAGAGACTTGGCATATCAACATTTAGTTATCTTGGACTTAATGATATTTTACCCTTAGAAGAGTTTTTCGGTATCGATGTTCTTGTTGTTAGTTCACAAATGAACAACAAGTTCATTAGAGTGCCTCCGGAGGGTAGCGACAAGACAAGAATTTATATATATCTAGTAGAACTAAATGGATTGGGGCACTATCATACGATAGGGTCTATATGTGGGTTCTTTGGGGCATCCAAATTTTGTGAGCATTGCCTAAAACCCTACCAAAACAAGCACAGTTGTGAAAGGGCTTGTTTTGTATGTAACAGAATGGAATGCGTTGTATCAGAAGCTCCTATGAGTTGTAGATCATGTCACATGACTTGTAGATCGGAGGACTGTTTTCGAAAACACTTACAAAAGAAGTCACGACAAAATAAGGAACCTGCCAGTCAATGCGAATTGTATTGGCAGTGTACGAAATGTAGGAAGGTCATCAAAACAGAAAAACAGAATATTCAAGAACATGATTGTGATACTTGGGAATGTAAGTCATGTAATCAGTTCGTTAAAGATGGACATCTCTGTTACATAAGGGCTCTCGAGGCCAAAGAAAGCAAAGGCAAGTTTATCTTTTTTGATATTGAGACCACGCAGAACGAAATATGGCAATGCGATAGCGGTTACGAACCAACAAAGACCATTGACTGTCAACACTGTAACAACAAAGACATCTTATGTCCCTCCTGTTCTAAATGTAAAAACTGTGACGAACGTCTCTGCGGTAAATACCACCACCAGGCCAACCTGATAATTGCTCAGAAATGCTGTCCTGTCTGCATTGCTGAACCATTACATCCAAAGTCTAAATGCCATGAATGTGGATCACGATGTAAAAAATGTAAAGCATTTAATAAATTGGATAAAATATATGAACAACCGCCATGTGAAGATACTTGTGGATTTCGAGAGGTTACATTCAAAGGTGACGATTGTGTAACGCAGTTTGGACAGTGGCTATTTGCGCCAGTACATAAGGGATTTACTGTGTTGGCCCATTCAATGCGCTCATTTGACGGATATTATCTGTTACACTATTTAATTGATCAATCTATTCGACCCTCCAATATCATCTTTGCTGGAAGTAAAATCAACTATATGCAGATTGCAAGAGGTCTAAATATCAGAGTCATTGACAGCTTAAATTTTTTACCCATGCCATTGTCTCAACTACCATCGGCATTTGGACTTAGTGAACTCTGTAAAGGTTACTTTCCTCACTACTTCAATACGCGTGAAAATGCCCATTATAAAGGGCCTTACCCAGAACCAAAATACTATGGCTATGACACTATGAAACCAGACCAACGTGCTGCTTTTTTACAATGGTACAAAAACAAAGAAAATGACATTTTTGATTTAGAGGAGGAAATTGTCAAATATTGTCGAAGTGACGTGGACATTTTACGAAGGGCATCTCTAAAGTTTCGAGAAATTTTGATGGACATTACCGGTACATCAGAGGAAGTTCTTGATGACGAAAATTTGGAATCCGTGACCGTTCAATCTGGTGCCATAGATCCTTTCAATGAAATTACAATCGCGTCCGTGTGTTCCAAAGTGTATAGAACAAAATTTTTAGAAGAAACGTGGAGAGTAAAATTGCGCGAAGATGATCAATTGAGCGACTGGACACCAGCTAAAAAATTAAATAATGAATTCAAGGTTTGGATAAATCAAAACTGGGTACATGAGAGAGATTTGTCGAGTCTCGATAAAACCATCGAGGAAACACAATTCGTAAAGTCACCAATCGCACAGATATCTTCAAACGGTTATGCTCGAGATCAGTTTTCAAAAGCTTCGATCAAGTGGTTAGAATGGGAAACAGAGAAGAGCAGATTAATAGGAGATCCCATATTCATACAACACGGTCACAATTCTTCGGAATATAGATTACCCGGTACCAATTATCGTTTGGACGGGTATTGTGCCGAAACCAACACCGCCTACGAATTCTATGGTTGTCTGTGGCATGGGTGTAGATCGTGTTTCCCTACTAATAGACGCATCACAAAGTTACCACGAACAAAAGAGTCTCTGGAGGAACTGTACGCAAAGACTCTTAAAAAACAAGCGTACATACGATTCACTGGAATGACACTCAAATGCATCTGGGAGCACGATTTCAATGAACTCCTCAAAACTGATGATGTGATGAGAACATTTGTCGAGAGCCTAGACATTCAGGATCGTCTTAACCCTAGAGACTCTTTTTTTGGGGGTAGAACAAATGCGATTAAGTTGAAAAGGGAAGTCAAAGGGGACCAACGCATACTATATCGAGACTTTACCAGCCTTTACCCTTACATCAACAAGTATGCGCGCTACCCCGTGGGACATCCCGTCATCATGACGTCACAACTTGAAGATGTAGATTTGGACACTATATTTGGTATTGTGAAGTGTAAGATTTTGCCACCTCGCAACCTATATTTTCCAGTGTTACCATTAAAATGCAATGATAAGTTAATGTTTGCTTTATGTCGAACGTGTGCTGACAAGCAGTCGCAAAGTATGTGCAGATGTAGTGACGAAGATCGCATGTTTGTGGGTACTTGGTGTACCCCCGAATTAATGAAGGCCATTGAGTTAGGGTATAGGATTATCAAACTATATGAGATTTATCATTGGCCTGAGACCACTACATTTGATCCCACAACTAAACCGGAGGTCTTTTTTCAGAATACATTAATTTATTTCTACGCATCAAGCAAGAGAGCAGTGACTGGCCAGATTGGGTTTCAGACGCAAATGACCAAATAAAGTATCTACAATCATATTTACAGCATGAAGGAATCGAGTTAAATAGAGACAGTATCTGTAAAAACAAGGCTTTGAGATCCTTGGCTAAACTCTTGCTGAATAGCATGTGGGGCAAATGGGGCCAAAATTTAAATATGCCTCAAACAGTCTATTTTCACGCGCGGGAGGCTGACAAATTTTTTCGTTGTATTTCTGACCCTCATAACCATGTTAAGGATTTTTACATTGTCAGTGATGATATCATTCAGGTGAACTACGATTTAAAAGACGACTTCATTTCGGAGAATTATCAAAACAATGTATTTCTCGCCACATTTACAACCTGTCACGCACGGCTCAAGCTTTACGAAGTTCTGGAGCTGTTACAGGAACGCGTTTTGTATCATGACACTGGCAGTGTTATTTACATAAGTAATCCCGGTGATCCGGAACCAGCACTTGGTGACTATCTTGGGGACCTAACCGACGAACTAGATCCAGGATCTTGGATTACTTCTTTCGTATCAGGCGGTCCTAAACAATACGCATATAAAACTAACAACGGGAAACAGGTCTGCAAGATCAGAGGTTTTACATTGCACTACTCACACCAAAAACTAATCAACTTCGATTCTATGTTGGATCTAATCATTACACCTGAAGATGAGTCTCGTACCAAAAGGTGTAAAAGGACTATTACTACCGTTAATGAAAACAAAATATGTAGGGACAAACGTACTTGTAAGCTATACAATAGGAGAGAAGAAAAGCAATACAAAATTGTATATACCAAACGCAAAATACTCAAAGACACATTTGATACATTACCATATGGATATTAGCGTGAATAACAACATACTCATGAATTAATATGTGTTTTATCTTTTATTACTATTCATTAAAATTTTAACCACTTTGTTTTTTTAGTTTGATTTTGTTTTTTAGACTTGAATCCCGGTGGTGCACCATTCGTTTTTTGTTTCACTATAAATCCTTTGCCACGTTGAATGGTGTCCCTGTGATTTATCAAAGATGTAGGCACATGTAAGCCTTCCAAAACTTTAGCAAACTCGTCATACCCTACAGGTGCTTTTGTACAAGGAAACACAACTGCACAACGGATTAAATCTACAAGATTAGAATTGTTTATCGTCTTCCCATTCAACAACATTACACCTCTGTCAGTCCATGAGATACTGTCTCCTTTTTGTTGACTCAATATGTCTAAGAGACCCTCTGCTTTTGATAGAAATTTTTTAGGAACAACAGCTCTTAACATTTGCTGAAAGCAGACCTTCTCCTGGCCGTCCGAACCTTGATGTTCAGGTACTTTGGAAGTCGTCGTCAATAGTTCGCAGGTCTGCATATGTTTGGTTTGGTCCTGAGTCGTCGAGTGCATTAACTTTTGATATTTTGCTTTTGGTATTAATATCAGTTCTTCCGCCATTTCTGTAGCGTTTTAACAATGGCGATAAAAGTTTTAGAATTGCACGTTGATGCCTGACTAGACTCTTTACCTTCACTTTTTTGCTAATGCGTTTGGAGATTATTGTCTCTATAAACCGTTGGTACGGGAATAACTGTTTAACGTACTTTTGTGTCAACTCAAGCTTCCCTTTGTAAATATTTAGACAAATTTCACATATGACTTGTAACTGTGCATCGGTTATTGTTTTTAGTATAGCCACTCGTTGTTTCACACTTGCGGTGTTTAACAATTCTAGAAAAGCAAGATGCGTCTTTACTAGTCGACTCATGTCGTGCGAATGAACGTCGCTGTGCTAGTCTTGCTGTTTTTAAACCTTTTCTACAAATACCCTTATGTCCTCATTGGGTAATACATTGGTCCACAGTCTATAGTTTTCATCCACAGAACTAGTCAGGTCCACCACCAAATAACCATATGGTACTGAGGTAGCTAAGTTGTAAGCTGCATTAAAGAATTTAGACTTTCCAGGATACACTTGACTTCCAAAATTAGAAATTTGCCTGGCGTCTCTAATATTTCGAAACATAATTATATATTGACAATTTAAAGAGATCGTTCTAGCATACTTTCCGGGCATGTACAGATTTTGCGTTAACAAGATCACTGTTATGTTCTTGTGGTGAGCCGCGACACAGAACAAAAATAACGCATCTTCTGAGTCCACAACTTTGTTGATAAGGTCATCTATGACCAGGAGCGTATGCTTTGAAGATTCGCTCCAATGGTCTAGATCTTCGCGTGTTGGTAGTCCATGATGTAATATCAAATTTTCAATGGATTGTTCCATCTCTTCAAACAACGGCTGATGATGTCCATACGCAATAATCATTTGAGTCGGAGGAATCTGAAACATTCCCCTTGCGTTTTGCAATATCTTGAAAGTCAGTCTTGTTTTGCCCGACATAGTAGGACCACTCATCAGTATAGTAGCTGGACTCTGAAATCGTAGTAAAGACCTTGTCTCCCACCAATTTTGTGTTGACATCGTGCACGTTAGTATGGAAATGAGACTAATTAGACAAGACCATCGCTCATATAAAAAAAAACTTTAAACATAAAACAAAAAACAAAAAAATTGTATTTACAAATAGTTTTATTTTTATTAGCACAACTACATTACAAGACTATTTATAAAAATAGATTATATACATTGAAAATATTCTGATACATAGGTGTATACAAATTGATCAGGTGACAATGTTTGTTTCAAAAACTGTATCATTTCGGTTAAGTTAACGTTAAAACATTTCATTAACAGATAGTACACTACATGGTAACCACAGACAATTGAGTCTTTCTGTTGCAAACACACGTCATTGTAGACATACGACCTAGCATTTCTTTTCATAAATGTTTCAAACCGGATGTCATAATGTTCTGGTGTCAAACCAAAACTGTCATAAAATTCGGCTCGATCTGGAGTATGCAACCAACATGCAACCCAATGTCTTCCAGGCAGGTAGGATGCGTCTGTATTGCAAATATATGCCGATGGATAAGATATTACCTTGTTTGGTAATGTGTCCGGGGAATACACTCCTTTTACCAGCGTCGATAGGCACCTGTTTTCCCGAATTATGCATTGTAACTGTTCTGTATTCATACTTGTGTGTATTTGATGTCCCTTGTATGATCAACTTCTATTAAAGCTGGGAATTCGGCGTAAGCAATACAATTTAAAGTATCCGTTGTTGCTGTGTTGAATTTGGTTTCAAATCTGATGTTGCCTTGCCTTACAAGATTTATATACTCATCGCCCAAGGCACACGGAGACAAACAAAATGCATAGATTGTAAAGCCTTTACCAAACGTTTCTCTGGTAATTTGTAATCCTGCATCCCTATTCCATAATTCAGACACCTCAAACAGGTTAACATACGGTGTCACATAATTTCGATTGTCACCCACATCTATTTTCATAGGCCTAGCTGGTATGCTTTCGCCGTTCATAAACAGAGCTACCTCCGACGCTAGATTCAGGAAATTAAATGGATTCCTAGTGTAATCACCATTGACAGCCGCTTGCTTGACAAACACAAAGAAGGCCTTGGACGGTAGATTATAAGACCATACGTTCTGCCAAATAAAGGCCCCCGAACCCGTTGGTACAGTTTGCATTTTTACTTCCGTTCTGGTAAATGTGTATTTAGCAGTGTGATCTTTCAGTATTTGCGCATGATTGATGAGAACGCCACTATCAACTTTGATCATGCATGCTTTAAACACCATGTCTAAGATCATCACTTTGTAGCTTGGGCTAGCTTCTTTGCTTAGTATCATAAAGGGTGCTTTGTTTCTGTAAAATTTTAATTGTAAATTGATGCCATTCACCAAGTATTTGTTTAAACGAAAGATGTCTTCGTATAACGGTCCTTCCAAATCGAACTCCCGAGACTGTTGTGTAAATCCGTACCTCGAAGTTAATCCACCGTTGGAGCCGTCAACATCATCTAAGTCGGGATCATCTAGATAAAAGAGTTGTGACTGTAACTGCGAATCGGCAACATCATAGCCACTAGATAATACCTGTTTCAGGTATGCTTTCCATGGATAGTAATTCGTGTTGAGAGAAACCAATTTACTGTTCATAAAGACGTCAATTTGACTCCACATGGTCTGCAACGGCATGTTAATTATACCCGTTTCCTCTAGAGGGCTAAGTAATGTTCCATCCGATTTTACTATTTTGCACTTCATGTACAATCGACTACGCCTTAAATCCACGTAAGCGTTTCCATCCCCCGGCACTGCTATATCGATTGGTGCATCATCAGAAGTGAAAGAAGATATGGGTCTACATTCATTGTAGTATATTTTTTCAACAGCTACCTGGTTAGGTGGCACTGTAAACAAAGATAAAGCATCAGGTTGTCCAATTTCCTTAAGATCATCACTGAGATATGCCATAGTTCACACTTTGCGGTTCTTAAATATGTTCTCGCCTCTTAATGGTATTATCTTGCGCTTGCCTGTTTTTGCCTTCTTTTTAGTTTTGACTTTTTTGTTAGATTTCCGATACTGTTTTTTCCGTTTTTTAGATGTTGCTTGTTTGACAGTTTTTCTCGGACTGATGTTTCGCTTCCGTTTTCTACTTTTTATAGGCACTCTTGGTGCCTCGTCTTTGATAGCGTCTTTAAATTCAGACTTTGCTCTCTCTTCTATCGCTGCTATAGGTGACACTTCATTCCCTATCATTGGCAGTGGTTTTTGTATAGTTTCGCTCTTATACTGACTGATAGGAATCATGTATGGCTTGTTTGAATACATGCCTCCTATACCTCCTCCAACTTGATTGCTTTTACCTCTTTTAAACTTTCCATTTATCATGTTATGATAAAACGTTTTCCAAGTGTCAGGGTCCGATATGTATGTAGATCCTACCATTTTTTTTTAAAACGGTTTATTTATAAACTGAAGTGTAATTGTCAGCTGTCCTGTGAGAAATGACGCCAGTTCATTTTTGGATGTTGTTAAATATATGTGGATTTCTTGAATTGTACCAGTTTTCAGAGGCACACCATAAGGAGAACTGAATATCAAGTTTTCGGCTTTTCGGTTTAAATACAATCGTCTAAGTAGAGGAATTTCTGTATCCCCTACAATAGTGTTACTACACAGATCACAGCAGACATAAATATCCTTCTCTGGAGACGTTTTGTTTAACTGGTATGCAAATTCTAACAGTGTTACATTCCAGTTTCCTGATAAATGTATTGTTTTTGGAATATTAACTCTAAAGTCGTATACTCTGTTGTCTGGATAAATATGCTTGCAATCACCCGATCTAATTACCATTTGGTTAGACATGCTGATTATAAGTAAATGACTACATGACACAATGTCTCTCTCTTTTTATAGCGGCTGTAACTCACTCTTTTTTATCCATGAATTGAATTTTGAGGGCCAGTGTAGCCATGACACCAGTACTTCTCTCTTTTTGTTCACAGTTCGTTCTTTCAAGATTTTGTCGACTTTCCACACCGTATTTGCGTCTTTATTGACTCTCTGCAACTCTTGTGCGTAATACGTTCCTTTGATAAGGTCTCCATTATAATCTGTTATCCTGTAGATCTGAATCCCTTCTCTTGTATATCGTTTACTCACTCGGAACACCTCACCAGACCACTTCTGGTCGTATTCTCGCGTAAACGGATTTTTGAGATATGTCACTCGCACCGCATCGTTGATTCTAAATTTAAACACCTTTCTTTTTTTCTTTCTTTTTGGCGTTTTTCTCGATGTTTTTCTTTTTTCGCTTTTCACTTTTGTTTTGGTTCTGACTAAATATTGGTTTAATCTGACCTCTGATTCATTACTTCTATTAACTTCTGAAGGGGTCATGCCTTTGAGAGGTAATGATGGAGTGTTATTTATACTCTTGACGATGTCTGAAAGTTCGTTTATGTATTCATAAGATTGTCTTTCAGAAAACATCCTATACATTCTGTTTTTAAGATTTTGTATACTTCTTTCTGCATAATTACTCTTTGTTTCATTCTGAGTAAAGATTAGATGAATACCCTGATTTTTCAAAAACTCTGATACCCATTTGTTTTTAAATTCAGAACCCTTATCTGTTCTCAGCATATTGGGTTTTCTACCTGTTAAAAACATTTTTTCTAACGCTTTGACTGTGTCCACGCCTTTTCTCTGATCCATTGGTTCTGCAAATACATATCGAGAAAACACGTCTTGTGCCACTAGAATATACTGAACTCCTTTATTCCATTTACTCAAATTTTTAACGTCCATGAGATCACCGTCCCATTGACTGTCGACCCCCTCTACAATAACAGGAATTTTCTCCTAACTCTTTTTTGTAGAGAATACGCATCCTGGTCAGATAAAAATTGTCGGATGCGACGTAAACCAATTTTATGTTTGCCTTCTTTTCTTACGATTTCGTACAGTTTGTTGGGTCCCGCATACGCTCCGGGATTTTTTGGATCAGTCCATATGTTTCTGAGATAGTCTTGCTCATTCTGCGACAACATCGTAAATAATCAATTGAATCGTATGATGCATCTATTTATCAATATCGTTTAATCATAAAAATAAACTGTTTGGATGTTTTGTTTTTACGCGTTTTTTAATAATCATAAGTACTGATACCGCAATACATCGATACAGTTTAGTTTTAATATTAAACAATACTTTCAGGTTTAACAAAAAACAACATAAGACAAATATGTGATATACTACTTTAATATTTTATTATTATTCATTCAACATGACATACTCATTTTTATATGAGTTTACAAAACTTCACATATATATCAAAACACGTATTATTTTTTATACGTGATATTATTGTCTGTTTTTTTTTATTGCATTCCAATGTAGCTCATGTATTCATTGGGATTACAATTCGAACATGACAAGTATCCCATTTGGTTCAAATGATCGTTAGAGTCCTCACAGAATACTACCTCTTCTAGTTCCTCCGACAATAATTCTTTGATTAATGTCATAGAGTTCTTTACGTTATCCCACTGTGCAAATGTCAATGATATTCCTTTTTTTGTTGGAACAACCTCATCACTGTCCTGTGGTAACCACCAACATCGAATGTCTACTCTTGCAATTGGATGTTTCACAGTTACATATATATTACGCCCAAGATGGATTTTGCAGTTTAACTTTTTTTCCTCTTCATGTCTAAAATTTTCTATAATATAGTCTATATCTTTGACGTACCTTTCTTCTAACTTCTTCCATTTTTCCAAATTAAGAGCCACTCCTCTAGTTGTTGGATACCTGCCTCTATCACCAGTTTCATATTGTCTTATGTGCACTTGTATTTTTCCTTTGTAAGGTTTAGCAATCACATACCGTTCATCTCCCAAATGAAAGTTACATATCTCCACATTATCTGTGCGTACTTTAGGTTTATCCATACAACTTTCAGTAACTGAGTCATCATCAATTATGAGTGTCTGTTCTTCATTCAGTTTACTGCCCTTGTACTCGGCTTGTATAGAGTTCTTCTTCGACTGACTTAGTATTTCAGATCGATACTTTGTCCTTTCAATTTTCATGGGTCCTCCCGTTGATTGTCTAACTAAAGTTGAAGCCTGGTTATACATGCTGTAGTCGTTTCAGAGTAATGCAGTTTAAATTCCGTCGCCTTATATATAGTAAGAGTATTTACGTTACTATAAACATAAATCCTATGTTGTTAACAGCCGTGATATTGCAACTAGTGAGTTTCTAACAACACAGCATTTGACACACCTCGTATCCATATGCTTTGTCGATTGTTGCTACCAACACCACCTGGACACGCCTCGTCTCCATGGATCTAGGTGCTGTTTGTTAGTAATAGGTGGGTCATCACCAAGGGTTTTGTTTTGGTGTTGCCAACAACATCCATGACTCCTCCCTCCCTGTGACCTAGCAACTACATAAACAAACAAAGCCGCCATTACCCCCACCCCTATGTGTGCATACATGCTGCTAATATGTTGGAGCGAAGTCTGTAATTTTCATCTGTTGAATTCGTCATATCAACTAGCAAGTAGCCATATGGTTTAGATGTTGCTATCTGGTAAGCCTGACTAAAGTATTTGGTTTTACCTGGATAGACTTGACTTCCAAAGATTTTAATTTGCCTAGCATCTCTCACGTTTCTAAAGAGTATTATGTACTGACAATTTAGAGAGATGGTCCTGGCATATTTTCCGGGCATATACAGATTCTGCGTTAATAGCATTACTGTAATATTCTTGTGGTGAGCAGCGACGCAAAATAGAAATAAAGCATCTTCAGATTGCACTACTTTGTTAATAAGATCATCAAGGACCAAGACTGTGTGAGCTGAAGATTCGCTCCACTGATCAAGGTCTTCTCGCGTTGGTAACCCTTGGTGAGTCATCAGGTTATCTATATTCTGTTCCATTTCTTCAAAGAGAGGCTGATGATGACCGTAAGCTATAACAACTTTTGTGGGAGGTTCTTTGAACATACCACTTGCATTTTTTAAAATATCGTATGTAAGGCTAGTTTTGCCTGACATAGTTGGACCACTCAGCAGTATAGTAGTTGGACTTTCAAACGGTAATAATGATCTGTTTGCCCACCAATCTTGTGTTGACATGTTGAAAGAATTTTCAATAATGAAAATTCTGATTCCATATTCTGATATTTATACGTTTCATAACAAACATTACAAACAATAGCACTATCAATACCAATCATTTTATTTAAAATACGTTTAAAGGAATGTTATATACAAAATACAAATATATCTAAGTCTTATACACAATCAAAATACTCTGATACATATTGTTAAACGTATTGATCAGGAGAAGTTAATTTTTTTTAAAAATCTATCATGTCATTCATATTCACACCAAAACATTTCATCAAAAGAAAATACAATACATGATATCCACAAACAGTTGCGCGCGCATTCTGCAAGGGTATATTATTATATACATATGAAACAACATTTCGTTGTAAAAACTGTTCAAATTCGACCTTGTAATATTTTGGAATTTGGCCGAAACTGTCGTAAAATTCGGCATGATCTTTACTTTTAAACCAAAAGGCAACCCAGTGTCTGCCAGGTAAATCCGAATAGTCTGTGTTAAAATATAAGCACTAGGATAAGAAGTGACTTTCTCCGGTAAGGTGTCAGGAGAATACACATCATTTACTAAAACTGATAAACATTTGTTTTCTAGAAGTACACATTGCAATTGTTCTGTATTCATACTTGTGTGAATTTAATGTCCCTGGTGTGATCGATTTCAATTAAGGCCGGAAACTCGGCGTAAGCGATACAATTCAAGGTCTCCGTGGTGGCCGTTGCAAACTTCACTTCCAATCTGACGTTGCCTTGTTTGACCAGATTGATATACTCTTCTCCCAGATCACACGGAGACAAACAAAAGGCATAAATGGCGAATCCTTTACCAAACGTCTCTCTGGTTATCACGAGTCCGGCATTTTTGTTCCAATATTCGGCCGCTTCGAACAAGTTGACGTACGGTGTGACGTAATTTCTATTATCTCCCACATCTATTTTCATGGGACTGGTAGGGATGCTCTCTCCATTGATGTACAGAGCCACGTCCGATGCTAAATTCAGGAAATTAAACGGATTCTTGGTGTAATCGCCATTCACGGCCGACTGTTTGACAAACACGAAGAAAGCTTTGGAAGGAAGGTTATTGGTCCATACATTCTGCCATATCAAGGTTCCGGATCCCGTTGGCACGGTTTGCATTTTCACTTCCGTTCTGGTGAAAGTATATTTGGCTGTGTAGTCTTTCAAAATCTGTGCATGGTTAATGAGTATACCACTGTCCACCTTGACCATGCATGCCTTGAATATCATATCTAAAATCACCAACTTGTAATTGGGAATTGTCTCACCACTCATCAAGACGAACGGGGCTCTGTTTCTGTAGAATTTCAAATGTAAATTGACGCCATTTAGCAGGTATTTGTTGAGACGAAAAACGTCTTCGTATAACGGTCCCTCTAGATCAAACTCTCTCGATTGCTGTGTAAATCCATATCTCGAAGTTAAACCTCCGTTACTACCATTGAACGGATCTGTGTCGTCTAAATCGGGGTCGTCCAAGTAAAACAGTTGTGACTGTAACTGGGAATCGGCCACGTCGTATCCGTTAGAAAGTATCTGTTTCAAATACGCTTTCCAAGGGTAGTGACTGGTGTTGAGAGATACCGATTTGTTATTCATAAACACGTCGATCTGATTCCATATGGTCTGCAAAGGCATGTTAATGATCCCCGTTTCTTCTTGTGCAGCTAAGGCAGATCCGTCCGCTTTCACGATCTTGCATTTCATGTAGAGTCTGCTTCTTTTCAAATCCATATAAGCATTTCCATCCCCGGGCACGGTGATTTCGATAGGTGCATCGTCCGAACTGAATGAAGAAACCGGTCTACATTCGTTGTAGTATATTTTTTCGATAGCTACTTGGTTAGGCGGTGCAGTAAATAAAGATAAAACATCCGGTTGCCCAATCTCTTTAATTGAGTCACTGAGAAATGCCATATTTTAATTTTTTGAATATATTGTTGAAAGTGTCCGGTGATTTTCTCTTCCGACCTTTCTTAGTCTCCTTGCGTTTTACAGCTTTCTTTTTCTTCTGAGGTGTTACTCTCTTTGTGGTTTTTTTGGAACTGACTTTACGTTTACGTTTCTTGCCTTTTATAGGAACTCTAGGCGCGTCATTTTTAACTGCATCATTGAATTCCGATTGTGCCCTAGCTTCGTCGGCTGCAATCGGTGTTATTTCTTTCACTATTTCTTTACTTTTAGTTTCGTCAGTATGAAGGTTAATTGGTATCATATAGGGTTTATTGGAATACATTCCACTTATACCACCTCCCACTTGATGACCTTTATATTTATCCGTTTTCAGTGTTCCTGTGGTCATTTTGTGATAAAAATCCTTCCACGCCTCTGGATTGGATATGTACGTTGATCCCACCATCTTTAAAATGGCTTTTTCTGCAGTTGAAGTGTCACCGTCAACTGTCCTGTGAGAAATGAAGCTAATTCGTTTTTTGATGTCATTATATAGACGCGTATCTCATGGAACGCATTGATTTTAAGAGGGATACCATAGGGGGCACTCAATATTAGGTTTTCCTCCCTCTTGCTAATAAACAGTCGCCGCAAGAGTGGTATTTCACTGTTGCCAACAATTGTATCTCTACATAAGTTACAACATATGTAAAGGTCCTTTTCCACAGGAATTTTGGAACCTTGATATGCAAGTTCTAGCAACGACACAGTCCAGTTTCCTGTTAATTGTAAAGGTTTTGGTATCAATACTCTGAAGTCATACGTTTTGTTATCGGGAAACACCTGTTTACAGTCTCCCGATCTTAGAACCATTCTCTTAGACATGTTGACGGCAAATGGAGATTTCTGAAAATGACACCCCTTTATCATACAGATTGTATATCCTGCTCTTTAATCCATGAATTGAATTTGGAAGGCCAGTGTTCCCATGACACGTAAAACTGCTTTTCCTTGTTTACTGTGCGTTCTTTTAAAATTTTGTCGATTTTCCAAACGGAGGTTTCGTCTTTGTTGACGCGTTGTAACTCTTGTGAATAATATGACCCCTTGAGGGGGTCGTTGTCCATATCATTCAGGTAATAAACTGGAATTCCTTCTCTTTTAAACCGTTTGCTTACCTTGAAAACTTCACCCGTCCATTTTTGATCGTATTCTCTCATGAATGGCCGCTTTAAATGCGTTATTCGAACCAGATCATTTACTTTGTACTTAAAACACAGGTCTGTTTCTTTTTTTCTCTGGTTTCTTTTCTGACTTAGGCTGTTTGGTTATATTTCCTTGCAATTTTGTTTTAGTTCTTACCAAGTATTGATTTAATCTCACTTCATTTTCGTTTCTGTCATTGACTTCTGAAGGTGCCATGCCCTTTAGTGGCCTGGAAGGTATATCGTTAATGCTTTTGATGAGATTTTTCAGTTTACTCAAATTTTCATACGATTTTGTTTCTGTAAACATTCTATAAAGTCTATTTTTTATGTTTTGTATACTTCTTTCTGCATAGTTACTCTTTGTTTCGTTTTGTGTAAAGATTAAATGCACTCCTTGGTTTTTGAGGAAATTCTTGACCCATTTGTTTTTGAATTCTGAACCTTTATCGGCTCTTATCATTTTGGGTTTCCTTCCACTAGAAAATATTTCTTTAAACGCTTTCACAGTTTCTTGCCCGGTTTTTTGTTTCATAGGTACAGCAAAGACGTATCGAGAAAACACGTCTTGTGCAACTAAAATATATTGAACCTTTTTATTCCATTTACTTAGATTTTTCAGATCCATAAGATCACAGTCCCATTGTGCATCGATACCCTCTACGATAACACGATTTCTAGGGAATTTTCGCTGTACCCTTTTTTGCAGCGAATATGCGTCTTGATCGGACAGAAATTGTCTTATACGCTTCAAACCAATGTTGAATTTGCCTTCTTTTCTAACGATCTTGTATAATTTATGGGGACCTGCAAACGACCCAGGATGACTAGGGTCTGTCCAGATTGCTTTTAAATAATCTTGTTCCTCCTGAGACAACATTGTTAATAATGCATTAAATCTCAAGCAACATCTTTTATACCCCTAAACAGTTCGCCTTATTATAGACAATAACTATGTCGGAATTCCATAATCAGTGGTTTCAATATGTTTATCAGACTATGTTTTCTAATTTTGTGTATGTTAGGCTATGTTAAGTGCTATGCTTAAGTATATGTTTTTCAACTCTTATGGTCCCTTATTAAATTTAATTAAACAAAGAAAAATAACAATATGATGTTGTTTTATTAACATTATAAAATCATAATTTACATGTAATGTATCTACAAAACATATTGTTTAACTTACAATCTAATTATCTAGTAAATCCATGTAGCCATTTGGATTACAATTAGCACAAGAAAAATATCCCATTTGATTGTGATGATCCCCTGAATTTTCACAAAAATCCGTTTCATCAAGTTCTTTTCTCAATAGCTGTCTGATCAGCGACATTGCACTTTTTACATAGTTCCATTGAGCAAATGTCAGTGAAATGCCTTTTCGTGTCGGCACAATGTTCTCTGCATCCTGGGGTAAAAACCATCTACGGATGTCTACCCTAGCAATGAGACGTTTCACAGACACATAGAAATTGCTACCCAGGTGATATTTACAGTCGACGGTTTCTCCCTCTCTATCAAACTTGTTTATCAAAGTGTCTTCTTCACTTGAATACAGTTCCTCCAATTTTTTCCATTTCTCCAGATTCAGGGCGACGCCGCGATTAGTTGGATATCGTCCTTTGTTACCAACTTCGTATTGTCTGATGTGGATTTTCAATTCTCCTTTGAATGGTACAGCAACCACATAGCGTTCATCACCTAAATGCAACCGGCATAATTCAACGTTATCTTGAAATGTTTTTGGAGTGTCCAAACATGTTTCTGTCAGTTTGTCATCGTGTATGGTATCATCTATCACGAGTGGTTCATAATTATTAACAGACTCCCGATCAAAATCAGACTGAAGGTTTTTCTTCACTTTCTTTAAAACTTCATATCTGATCTTCTTTCTGCTCTCCTTTTTAATTGGGCCAAACTGCGATATTTCTGGTATGCTGCAGACTGGAGTTGAAGAACTCATGATGATAATAAACGTGATCTCACTCTGAAAGTTTTGGAAAGAACTGATAGCCCTGCTTTGAATTTCAAGCGCTTATATACATTTTTAGACTATCGACGTCATGCTAACCCAATCGTTGCAAAGCACATCATTTGTTTTGCGACTTTCGACCAATGAGTTTAAAGTACTTCAAAAACAATAAAACATATTGATTTTTAAAATTGTTATCAACATCTCGACCTCTGATTGGTTGATTCAAATTTGAAATCAACCCTTTGTCCCCATGACCCTTTGTCTCCAAACAATAGACCTTTTGTCTCCACACAATAGACCCTTTGTCCCCAACAAAAGATCCCTTTGTTTTTACTGTAGACGCACTCATATGCTGCTAACAAAGACTTTTACGAGATCTTGGTTTGGATCTAATCCTGTTGTGGAATGATCCAAACATCTTTCAAAAAATTGGTGTAAAGTAATCATATGTTTCGACCATTTTTCATTTAATAATTGGTCTTTTAATTTTAATTCATAAATAATTTCTTCGACATTAAATTTTTATTCTTAAAACTCTCTTCTTTTCTTTTAATGTAAATAAACGATGATCGAGTGTTTTGTCTGGCATTTCAGACTGAAACTCTTGATCATGAGACATTTGTAGGGTCGATGTATTGGAGTTTTAGGGTTGTGTTGATTATCACCATCATTTGAATCTCATCATTTTCTGATTCTGATGGTGGTGATAAGTCATTTTCGCTCGTTTGCTAAATTCTTATAGTTATTTCAAACATATCATTAAACGTTACATCTGCAGTGCCTAAAATTGATTTTTTTAATTGTTCAATAACATAGCTAGATTTGAGTTCTCTGACTTTTCTAAATTTTAAAAATAAAGGGTTTTTAAAACCAATTTGTGAAATAGAAATTTGTATGGTATCCTCATTAGGATCTTTCTCTTTGGAATTTTGGTTTATAGTGTTCAACACGTGTTCTATAAACCGTTTTTAATCATGATATCGTGATTTTATTTTCTTACCTAGCCATATGTTGTTTAATTTAACAATATATAGTAGTACAAAACCGTTTAACTTTGGACTAAACACTTAGTCGATTAAATAAACAATGTATTCATTTTGGATATTAATATTTTCTTTAAGGTGTTTTTTTTTCATTTGATTTCTTGGATATTCGTCTTTTTTTTTTTAGACCTTATCGTTTCACTCCCACCAACCTGGAACTCGTCCTCACTGTTGTATTCATTATTTAATACGGGTGTCAATACAGGAGATTGGAGCTTGGTGACATTTTCAGATGATTTTTTTCTCTTTTCTTGTGTTGCATCTTTGTTGTGAATGACCTTTTAAGTAAACAAATAAAGGTATGTTAAGGGGCAACGATCTTAAACCTTCTCATCTTATTTTTCTCCAATCGATTAATCTTGCATTGTTATAACTTACCTCTGTATGGGGTATAGTCTCTTCTTGACTTAGTAACTGCCTTAATCCTCCAAAACTCCTCCCCATCAGCATTCACATCCAGTAAGTCTTCTAAATCTTGGGTCCCCATGCACATCATTTGTGAAACAATACCTGAAAACGATTTAATTGATAAATCACAAAGCTTTAGACACATAAAATAGAAATAATATCACAATAACAATACGGATCTTGAATATACCCCCATTATTAAATACATCGACAACATTAAAAAGTATACTATAGTTATTATTTTGATTTAAATTGTACCACTATCAACAACGCCTGAAATAATATAGATCCTGGAGAAACTTTTATTATTTGTAACAATGTTTATAATGGATGTTTGAAGGAAATGGACATATTTTTCAGAAACTAACTACTTTCTTTAGTGATGTGGAAATAACAGATATCAAACCAACTGTTGAAGAATACCCGAATTTGAAATACATTTTCGGAAAGAATCAGAAATGCCAAAATTGGAAAAACTTTCCCAGTATTGTTATTAATAAACACAAATGTGTTGCAACTACAACTCTACAACAAATTCCGTTTTAATTAGTACTAAGAACAAAAATATATCTACTACAATAAATCTAGCTACGACTGACAAAATAATTAGTGAAACGGAAAATGCTTGGACAGATTCTACTAATGAAACGCCGAAAACAAATGTTTAGAATATTCTACACTCTAACAATTAAATATAACAGAAACAGTTAAAACTGATAATGTAAATATAAGGAATGAAACGGATTCAATTCCTAATGTAACTTTTAACAATACTATATTTCTCGAACAGTCTACAAACACGTGTGAGTTTTTACGCCATATTTTGATAATTTCATTATGTTTTAATCTAGTTTTAATGATTTAAATCTTTATATTACATTATTGTTTAAAATACAAAGTTACAAAAATTAAAAAAAACCATCGAGATGTTTAAATGAACGTAGAGAGGGTTACTTAATGCCAATGCGCTTATTAAATTCCGAAGTAGAACAAACACAAGTATATTATGATTCAAATGAATTTAAAAACGATGAAGATTCTAAACATTATGATAGCGTATATGTTTAATGTTCAAATAAATACAAATAGTAGAAATTCACAATGTCTCTGTTGTTTTTTCATTCCATAATCATGCCATCGTTGGTCAAATAATACACCATTCATCTATCAATGGACAACATGGCCCTATCAGGTGCAAAATTGGAGAAAACAATTCTGGGAGAGTCAAACTGTTTAACATGACTCTTGTATTTTTTAGCTCACCTGAGCTGAAAGCTCAGATGAGCTATTGCTATCCATCTTCGTCCGTCGTCCGTCGTGCGTCGTCCGTCGTCCGTCGTGCGTAAACTTTTTACATTTTAATCTTCTCCTCCAAAACCACTGGCTCAAATTTAATGAAACTTGGTAACCATCATGCCTAGGTGAAGCTCTTTCAGATTTGCACAAATGAAGGAGTTATGTCCCCTTGGGGCCCCATAAGGGGGGAAATAGTGAAAAACTTTAAAAATCTTCTCCTCTAAATCCACAAGAGATATACCTTAGTTATTTCATTTATAACATCCTTAGGTCATCTATTTTCAGATTTGCACAAATGGTAGCCATGAGACTCAAAATGAGGAAATTGTGAGGCACTGAGTGGGGAATTTGATAAAAATTAAATATTTGTCACTACATCTTGAAAACTATTAACTTTTTGTATAGGCATGTATATTAGCATATTGTAGGTATTGACATGACGATCATTCTGATATATAGATCAAGGTCATATGTTGAAAGGTCAAGGCCACAGCTGCAAAAGAAGACTTAAATTGCTAAATATCTTGAAAACTATAAACATTTTGTATAGGCATGAATATTAGAATATTGTAGGTATTGACATGATGATCATTTTGATATATGATTCAAGGTCATATGTTGAAAGGTCAAGGTCACAGCTGCAAAAGAAGACTTAAATTGCTAAATATCTTGAAAACTATTAATGTTTTGTATAGGCATGTATATAGAATATTGTAGGTATTGACATGACGATCATTTTGATATATGGTTCAAGGTCATATGTTGAAAGGTCAAGGTCACAGCTGCAAAAGAAGACTTAAATTGCTAAATATCTTGAAAACTATTAATGTTTTGTATAGGCATGTATAATAGAATATTGTAGGTATTGACATGACGATCATTTTGATATATGGTTCAAGGTCATATGTTGAAAGGTCAAGGTCACAGCTGCAAAAGAAGACTTAAATTGCTAAATATCTTGAAAACTATTAATGTTTTGTATAGGCATGTATATTAGAATATTGTAGGAATTGACATGACAATCATTTTGATATATGGTTCAAGGTCATATGTTGAAAGGTCAAGGTCACAGCTGCAAAAGAAGACTTAAATTGCTAATTATCTTGAAAACTATTAACATTTTGTATAGGCATGTATATTAGAATATTGTAGGTATTGACAAGACGATCATTTTGATATATGGTTCAAGGTCATATGTTGAAAGGTCAAGGTCACAGCTGCAAAAGAAGACTTAAATTGTTAAATATCTTGAAAACTATTAATGAATTGTATAGGCATGTATATTAGAATATTGTAGGTATTGACATGATGATCATTTTGATATATGGTTCAAGGTCATATGTTGAAAGGTCAAGGTCCCAGCTGCAAAAGAAGACTTAAATTGCTAAATATCTTGAAAACTATTAACATTTTGTATAGGCATGAATATTAGAATATTGTAGGTATTGACATGATGATCATTTTGATATATGTTTCAAGGTCATATGTTGAAAGGTCAAGGTCACAGCTGCAAAAGAAGACTTAAATTGCTAAATATCTTGAAAACTATAAACATTTTGTATAGGCATGAATATTAGAATATTGTAGGTATTGACATGATGATCATTTTGATATATGGTTCAAGGTCATATGTTGAAAGGTCAAGGTCACAGCTGCAAAAGAAGACTTAAATTGCTAAATATCTTGAAAACTATTAATGTTTTGTATAGGCATGTATAATAGAATATTGTAGGTATTGACATGACAATCATTTTGATATATGGTTCAAGGTCATATGTTGAAAGGTCAAGGTCACAGCTGCAAAAGAAGACTTAAATTGCTAAATATCTTGAAAACTATTAATGTTTTGTACAGGCATGTATATTAGAATATTGTAGGTATTGACATGACGATCATTTTGATATATGGTTCAAGGTCATCTGTTGAAAGGTCAAGGTCACAGCTGCAAAAGAAGACTTAAATTGCTAATTTTCTTGAAAACTATTAATGTTTTGTATAGGCATGTATATAGAATATTGTAGGTATTGACATGACGATCATTTTGATATATGGTTCAAGGTCATATGTTGAAAGGTCAAGGTCACAGCTGCAAAAGAAGACTTAAATTGCTAAATATCTTGAAAACTATTAATGTTTTGTATAGGCATGTATATAGAATATTGTAGGTATTGTCATGACGATCATTTTGATATATGGTTCAAGGTCATATGTTGAAAGGTCAAGGTCAGAGCTGCAAAAGAAGACTTAATTGCTAATTATCTTGAAAACTATAAACCTTTTGTCTATTGCACTTTGCAAACTGCATTGGACAATATCTTCAGGTGAGCGTTAAGGCCCATGGGCCTTTTGTTAGAAAACAAAGACACCATTTTTTGAGTTGTTCCAACATGGTGTAATTCAAATGACCTTCAACAGATCAAAAGAAACCAAAGGTTGGCCTTTATAAGCATAAGCAATATCGCCAGTAGCCCCATTAGTGAAAATAATAGCATTTTTGAGAGTCATCAAATAACGGCAAAGAAAAGACTTGCCCGTATCCCCCACAGTATCATAAATCCATAAAATCTGTCTTTCATTTTGCAAATCCAACAGACGAAGTGCAGGCTGTTGCCAACGACGCAATTCCACGTCTTGGTATGTATCCACATCCCGTACCTCCTTATTTCCCTTCACAAATTCATTAAAAAAGTTTTCGAACTGTCTCTGTTGATGAGGAATAAAGCTACAATAAGGATAGGACACTTGAGAGAAAGTATCCCCCTTAAGAGATTGCAAATAAGCCAAACAAACAAGACAAGTGATCTTTAACGAAATTGAACCCAGTACATTTATAATCTTCTTTCGAAACATATCTGACAGAGCCCTTTACTTTCTCACATATCTGGATATCATCAATATGAAAAGGAAAGCGTTCTTTGAATTCCTGAAAGGACATTTTCTCCTTAGTGCTACAAAGCATATGACTATGAGGATTAGGCGCAAAACCAGCTCCGAATTCGTCTACCACCAACATCATATCCATCCATTCCTTTACAAACACTGAAAGGTACAAAAGTGCTTGCCCTTTTTAACTCTTTAACATTTCCACCATCATCCTCATGGTCCGACAAGGGAGCCAACGAGCCTAAAACATCGTCTGTTTCTTCTTGTGAATTTCTAAGCTGATTGTTCATTTTATTTCGAGCTGGATCATGTGGTGGAACTCTATTTCTCCTTCCAGGTTGAATTCAGTTATAAATGCCATTTATTTTATTTTAGCTAGTGATATAGATAAAACATACATACTTAAAGCAAAAAAGAAAACCATCACATTGTACAAGGCAATGCTGAAGAAACCATGTGATTTCTTTAACATACTCGTTCGACTTATTGCCCAGCATATTAGAGTACACATCAATAATGTTCTATCTAAACTGGTTAGAGAACTCTCATTTAGTCTTCCATCCTTATGTGGAAAATTTTTTGCTCTTCTTGCATTTCCAGTTCCCCAATACTAATTAAGTTTCTCTTTTTCTTATCATACCCTTAATTAGAGGTGTGTCCATATAAGATGCAACAATTTCTATTCTCCTCTCTTAATAAAACAACAATGGCTTGTGAAATTATCAGGTATGTTATATGAATTCACATCAAAAATTGTTCTAGCTAAACTCACAAGAGAACGGCCAAGTTAATCATGACTGCATCTTATATTTGTAAGCATTTTATTCAGTTATAAAAGCTATTTATTTCATTTTAACTCAAACAATTCTTCAGTTTATTCGTTTCTTTTAAAGTAATAAGTTTATGTATTTAAGCATTTTATTAAATTATGAAATAATGCCATATATTTCATTTTAACTAAAAAAATTTATCAGTTCATTTTATTTTAAAGTAATAAATACATGTATGTAATCAT
This sequence comes from Tegillarca granosa, assembly GCA_029721355.1. Classification (NCBI taxonomy): domain Eukaryota; kingdom Metazoa; phylum Mollusca; class Bivalvia; order Arcoida; family Arcidae; genus Tegillarca; species Tegillarca granosa. Next base: position 58,768 of record JARBDR010000139.1, read on the forward strand.
TTTATTTAGTTATAAATGCTATTTATTCTTACTGATTGTTGTCAAATTGTTTTCTTTTGAAACAAAAACCAGTTTATCTTAGAGATGGAAAGCGCTATGAAGATTGAACTTGGAAAAAAGCATATACATTCTTGAAGGTTGTGACATAGCTAATCCTGTACACCTTTGACCAATTTGGATTTGGACTGTTTTGGTGGGGGACTTATTTTCGAGTCCAGTTAAGTCGTCCTGTGATTCAATTTGGGACAACTTATTTTTATTGTATTCTTTCTTGGTTATTAAGTTGCCCCAAACGTAGTGCAAGGGCGACTTATTGTTACCGTATTCTTCTGAGACAATTTTATTCTTTCAACACAATTTGTTAGTTTTTTCTCAGAGATGGAACTTGGCACAAACATGCATTGCTATATGTAGATGTGCATGAAGGATTTGATTAGTGTGTACATGGCCATGAACTCATACACAGGCTTGTTATAAGAATTTTTAAACCTTAAAGATTTTCAAAGATTTCGGCTAAAAATAAACCTTATTTGCACATTATGTAATTATTGCACAAACGAAAAATCATACGGAAAAAAACCCGTTATATATTTTGTATCCCCCGCCATCTATTTTCTGTTTCAAATTTCAACAAAATCGGTACATAAATAAACCCATAATGGCCATTTTTAGATTTTTGCTATTTATAGTAGCAGCAGCCATCTTTGATTTCCGACAGACATGTCGGATACAATTTTTAATCTATACCACACAAGGACCTTTGTAAATCAATACCTGAAAACGATTTAATTGATAAATCACAAAGCTTTAGACACATAAAATAGAAACAATACGGATCTTGAATATGCCCCCATTATTAAATACATCGACAACATTAAAATGTATACTATAGTTATTATTTTGATTTAAATTGTACCACTATCAACAACGCCTGTAATAATATAGATCCCGGAGAAACTTTTATTATTTGTAACGATGTTTATAATGGATGTTTGAAGGAAATGGACATATTTTTCAGAATCTAACTACTTTCTTTAGTGATGTGGAAATAACAGATATCAAACCAACTGTTGAAGAATACCCGAATTTGAAATACATTTTCGGAAAGAATCAGAAATGCCAAAATTGGAAAAACTTTCCCAGTATTGTTATTAATAAACACAAATATGTTGCAACTACAACTCTACAACAAATTCCGTTTTAATTAGTACTAGGAACAAAAATATATCTACTACAATAAATCTAGCTACGACTGACAAAATAATTAGTGAAACGGAAAATGCTTGGACAGATTCTACTAATGAAACGCCGAAAACAAATGTTTAGAATATTCTACACTCTAACAATTAAATATGTAACAGAAACAGTTAAAACTGATAATGTAAATATAAGGAATGAAACGGATTCAATTCCTAATGTAACTTTTAACAATACTATATTTCTCGAACAGTCTACAAACACGTGTGAGTTTTTACGCCATATTTTGATAATTTCATTATGTTTTAATCTAGTTTTAATTATTTAAATCTTTATATTACATTTTTGTTTAAAATACAAAGTTACAAAAATTAAAAATAACCATCGAGATGTTTAAATGAAGGTAGAGAGGGTTACTTAACGCCAATGCGCTTATTAGATTCCGAAGTAGAACAAACACAAGTATATTATGATTCAAATGAATTTGAAAACGATGAAGATTCTAAACATTATGATAGCGTATATGTTTAATGTTTAAATAAATACAAATAGTAGAAATTCGCAATGTCTCTGTTGTTATTTCATTCCATAATCATGCCATCGTTGGTCAAATAATACACCATTCATCTATCCATGGACAACATGACCCTATCAGGTGCAAAATTGGAGAAAACAATTTTGGGAGATGGGAGAGTCAAACTGTTTAACATGACTCTTGTATTTTTTAGAAAACAAGACAACATTTTTTGACTTGTTCCAACATGGTGTAATTCAAATTACCTTCAACAGATCAAAACAAACCAAAGGTTGGCCTTTATAAGCATAAGCAATATCGCTAGGAGCCCCATTAGTGAAAATAATAGCATTTTTGAGTCATCAAATAACGGCAAAGAAAAGACTTGCCCGTATCCCCCACAGTATCATAAATCCATAAAATCTGTCTGCAAATCCAACAGACGAAGTGCAGGCTGTTGCCAACGACGCAATTCCACGTCTTGGTATGTATCCACATTCCGTACCTCCTTATTCCCCTTTTCCTCAGGGGTCTTTTGAGAAGTTTCAGTTTTGGACACCATGACTTTATGCACCCATTGTGCATGGAGAAAGCTTTCCTAAGTTGGTATAAATGTTTTTGCCACTGACACTTTGGGAAGTGTATGTGTGTTTGTTTGGGGGGGAGTGAATATGCAGATTTGGGAGACGTATGTTCGAACAATATCCATGTATCAAATTTAACAAGGGATGGGGGATATCAGTCCCTTTCTGACAATTGTCGTTAACTTTCCAATTACTTGCGTTTGTGTGTTGGCTTTTATGCATTTCCGATTATTACATTATTTGAGTTATAACGGATTGGTACTTTTGTATTGGATTAAACAAGCATTTAAATCAAGCATTTTAACTTTATACTTTTTTGTAGACATTTTAACTTTATACTTTTTTGTAGACTATTTTCAACACAAAGTTATCACAAAAAATAAGATCTGTAAGATGATAAAGGAAGAAAAGAAGTGAAAATGGTCGGTCCCATGAGAAGCCAAAGAAAGCAAACTAGCAACTTTGCTAGAATAGACGTTATGCCAGGTAAATCAACTGCATCTGTACAAATTGAAGTTCTAATTGTCAAGAAGTAGAAAAAAATGATGTGAAAAATCTAACCAACAGAAAACGTCAATTAATTACAAACCTTCCAATCACCAATTTTATTGCAGATGTTCTTCCAATTGTGAAGGGACCTCGGTGGCCGAGTGGTCTAAAGTGTGTGCTTATGGATCACAGTGCCTCACCGCCTGGGTTTGAATCCCACTCGGGACAGATCCTAGTATGAAAAAGTTCGCTTGCCGACGGTCAAGGGTTTTCTCCAGGCACTCCAGTTTCCTCCACCATTTCAGAACTGACCACCTTGAAATAAGTGAAAGATTCTTGACTGGGGTGTAAAACACCATTACTCCTCCTTTCGATCTTTGCAAGTTCTTCAATGTGGCACTTGACTTAACATAATTTTTTTTTATTTTGATTGATTGATTTATTTATTATAGACAAAAACGAGTCCCATGTTATATTGCATTTAATTTAAAATATTTATTTTAACAGACGAGGAAACAATGTCTCACGAAGACGCCATTAAAGTCCTGAAAAATGAATATATGAAGCCTAAAATAGAACAGGACAGGGCTTTAATCCTGAAGGTGCAACAATCTACACTTAAACGTCGCCGTAAATGAATATTGAATCTTGATAAAACCAGTGTTGGACAAATAGTAGAATTGTACCCATTTCTAAAGAAGCAACCTGTGTAAGTATTTATTAAAGTTTGTTCTTTGCATTTTTCTCTTACTGTTTTCTTGAAAATGTTGAAGCTGAAGATTTTCTCCACTGCTTAATTAGTGTATGGGAGGGAATGGGTGGGTTGGATTCTAATGAGATGTGGTATTTAAATATATTGAAAATTAATGCATGATTTACAAGCTGTTTTTAATGGCTACAAAGAGGTTTCGATTAATACACTCACTGTACTTCTGAACTGTCACATTGTTTATCTTCAAATGTTCATTCCTGCATTGTAATGAATCTAGAATCTTAAAGTTGAATTCAATTTACTAATAAAATCTAAAAGTAAGTAATGTACTTTTTATGACTAATGAAAGCAAATAAGAGACACTTGATAAAAGTCCCAAGTGCAATAAATACTTAATTATAAATGTGGACTTTTTATGACTAATGAAAGCAAATAAGAGACACTTGATAAAAGTCCCAAGTGCAATAAATACTTAATTATAAATGTGGTCATGTCTAATTTTGAATTATCGATGATAATCATGTATGCAATGCAATTAATATAATTGCAGATTTACAAAGAGTTTGCTTAGTTGTATCCTGAATTAAAGACGATAAATTAGATGAAGCATGGCTTGAAATGTTAACAAAACTTGACAAAATCCTAGGCATTCAAGTGCAAGAAAATGTTGATGATGACGATGAAATGGTAAAATCTCTCTCTCTCTCTCTCTCACCAAGCTCTTGTTTATGTTAAAAGATATTAAAACTATCTGCTATTTAATTTAATCATTATGCTTTTATCATGACTGGAAAGTGTGAAATTAGCAACCAGTCTTTTTTGTCGTCATCATCATCGTCTTCGCCAATTTTGACTTGGTTCTGTTTAAATTGGTGGCTGTGATGCAGTATTAAGGAGATACTTGTTTTGGTTACTTACTATTTTCAACATTGCCATATATTTTAATTATGTTTGAAAGCTAATATTCATATAACATTCATTGTATAATCAGAATGAACTTGATGACAGAAGAGCTATTGGTGTAATTGACCATGTCGCTCAGAAGATAAATTACAGAAATAAGAATTTTAATGGAATTCGCCAGTGTATCATGTGATACCTCATAGCGTTTATTTCTATTGACAATGGAATTGCATAGAGTGACGTTTTCCAGTAATTACGACATTTTTCGGGAATATTTGACATAATCGTTATCCATTTCATTCCGCAAAAACGTTAAGAGGTATTGATCACGTGGTACACTGGCGAGTCCATTATGTTTGAAAGCCAATATTCATATAACATTCATTGTATATTCAGAATGAACTCGATGACAGAAGAGCTATTGGTATAATTGACCGTGTCTCTCAGAAGATAAATTACAGAAAAAAGACAAAGATAGAGCCACCAATAAGCGTTATAAATGTAAGTTATAATAATACTAGATCCTGATGCTCATCTTGTAAAGCGTTTTTAAAGATTTTGATACTCGTGCACGTGTAATGGGTGATGTTGTATCACACTATTGCATAAAAGAAGGTTAAAATTTATTAATTTTTCATTGTATGAAATCCTTGAATAAAGTGATTATGTCGTACAGTACCAGATCCTGGTGCTCATGATGGATGACTAAAGATTTTATAAGACCCTGATACATGTGATGGGTGATGGTCCATTACAATATCGCGTATCAAAAGGGCCAATGATGGTGAATATGTTTATTAGGAAAATCTTGGAATGGTACCACATCCTGGTGCTCATGTTAGGTGACTGTACATTTTTACAAGATCCTGGTACATGTGATGGGTGATGATCTATTACAATGGGGCATATTGAAAACTGATTTTATTGTTTGTCAATATTTATTGCACACTATCATGGAAGTCTAGGTAATCTCGTGATAAAAATATCTAATCTTGTGCTCATTATAAGTGTTTTATATTTACAAGTGAGTGAGTGAGTGAAATATTGTTTTGAGCCGCATCAGCAATTTTGCAGCTATTCGCGGCTAGAAAAATGTAAAAGATACAATAGTATCAATAAAAATCTAAATAAATGTAAATCTATCTGTATAATCAAATAAAAATAAGCTAAAATAAGCTCATTATAAGTGTTTTATATTTACAAGATCCTGTATGGTACATGCTGATGATGGTGGGTGACCTGTTAAGGAACACTTTACATTTATAGCAATTCTTGTTAAACATCGAAATGTTTTGTCGAACATAGTAACCCGCATTTTAATATATATATATTTATATACATATTTTCTATATACTTAAATTTTCAGGCACTAGATCTAACTGGAAACTTAAAGAAAAATTCGCCTCCTAGACTAGTAATCAACAATAATTACAAAACCGCCTTCGTTTTGGTCGATGAAATTGCAGTTTCAGTAGAGAACACGACTCTTCCACAGATGTTGCTGCTGCTACTTCAGTGTTACTATGTTTGGAATTTAAATTACCCAAAACTGTATCAAATTCTTGGGTTTCTTCAGCTCCATCTTTTAAAGGATGGAACTGCTTTCGAAAAATCATACAATGAACAAGATTAATTGTGACAAGAATTTTGATTGTTAAATAAGAAGAGGGTCAATATCGCATTTTTGTTGTTTTATTTTTGCATGGTCTTCTACCATTGAAACGTGTTTTAAACTTGAACATTTTATAAAACACATTCCGGGTGATGAATTGAGAACACCAAAAAAAAACTCTTAACATGTTGCAAGTCCATACATGTTATGAAAATTTACATGTTTTCTTAAAAACACGTTTTACCGTTGAACATGTTTTCTACAAAACATGTTTAAATATAGAATACGTTTTAGACAAAACCCGTTTTGCCCTAGAACGTGTTTTTAATCAACACATGTTAGATTTAAAACATGAATTGACCTTTTAAGATGTTCTCAATTCATCACCCGGAATGTATTTTAAAGAATGTTTCAACTTAGAACACATTTTTTATAGTGTGAGTTTTAGCAAAGCTTAGCTATATTTTATTCTACGTTTGTTATTTTTATTGTTTTGATTTAAATGATAAATATAAAATATATGTTGTCATAATGTATAACAACTTTCATAAGTAAATTATGTTTAAAGAAATAAATTACTTCAATTTTATGTGCATATTCTTTTTGCAACATGTTATTTGCAGAAAACACCTGTAGCTTTATAAGAGTAGATCTTTCATTAAATCATTTGACAATACATTATGGTCAAAGACAAATAGCAAACCCAAGCTACATTGGTCGAATTTCTTTGACTCGTACACTTGCACGTGAAGTAAAAAATAGGTACTTATAATATAAAGAGAACATCTCAATTGTTTATAATAATAATAATAAGATGTCGATATTTTACGAGCAAGTTTACCGTCTAAATGAATATATACTGTCACACACACTCTCTCTCTCTCTCTATCTTTCTCCCTCTCTCTCTCTCTAAGCTTAACAGTCATATATTTTCGCTGTATCAAACTGTTTACGAGGTAATTATAATAGCATTAACATTTTCTATATATTTGAGCAAAACCCACATTTTTATTTTTAATTTTCTTCGATTTGCTTCTGATACGGATTAATTTATGGAATAATGATGAATTTGTCACTACAAACTTCAAGATTACTGTTATTTCTATATTTTGTAAATTCTCCCATTTTTTATAAGTGTTTTAGTTATACACGTCTAATTTAATATTCTCTGTGAATATTCTCTATTAATTATTTGATGAATGTGTTATTATTTTGTTAACACGTTTTGTGTTATATATTTTTTTGAATTGATTTTTATTAATATTGGGGGTTCACAAACTGAGAAACTCTTTTGTTTCCATTTAGGTTTTGCTTCCAGTCGGATTCCAAAATTACATTTTCCTCAACTGAATTTTAGCAAAGCTTAATTATATTTTATTCTACGTTGTTATTTATATTGTTTTGATTTAAGTTATAAATATTGAATATATTTTGTTATAATTTATAACAACTTTCATAAGTAAATTATGTTTAAAGAAATAACAAATTACTTCAAATTAATGTGTATATTCTTTTTGCAAAACCATATTATTTGAAGGAAATACCTGTAGCTTTATAAGAGTAGACCTTTCATTTAATCATTTGACAATATATTATGGTCAAAGATAAATAGCAAACTCAAGGTACGTTGGTCGAATTTCTTTGACTCGTACACTTGCACGTGAAGTCAACAATATGTACTTATAATATACAGAGAAGGTCTCAATTGATAATAATAATAATAAGATGTAATAGATATGTACATTTGTACTGAGGTTTCAAAATAATCCGAAATTTTACTGGATGATTTGAGACAAAAATAATAATCCAAAATTTTATTGGATGATTTAACACAAAAATACGACGCAGAATCTCTCCCTTCTCTCTCTCTCTCCATATTCTTAGCTATGATATATGTTGGACAAAATATACCGATTTACATGACATTAAATCCTTTTTGAACTTTGGTTAAATTAACAATTTTCACATTGTAAACTGTAGAGAATTAATAATTTACACTTAAAATGATTGGATTTCGAAGTTGAATATAAAAATGCATTCCTTCATTATGTAAGCTATACAATAATATATTTTCGCTGTATCAAACTTCATGAGGTAATTATACTAGTATTCACATTTTCCCTATCTTTGAACAAAACACATATATTTATTTTCCTTTTTTCCCTTTTATCTACGTTTTGGCTGTATTTAGTTATGTGTTTATATATTTAAATTGTTAATAATAATAATAATAATTATGTAAAGATGTCTTTTTTACTTTGGGTTCAAAAGAAATCAAAATTTTACTTTGAGATATTAAATCATGGCTTAGGCGACATTGATTCAGATTTGTCTTGAATGTATCCAGAATAATTAAGTCTCATCGACAAATATTTTGTCTATAATCGATTCAGTAATTATAAACAAAATAAGTATATTTTAATTTAATTACTACTATTATTATTATATATTATTTATTAATATTGATAGTCGGCTATTTTACGAGCAAGTTTACCGTCTAAATGAATATATACTATCACACATACACAAACAAACACACACACACACACACACACACACACTCTCTCTCTCTCTCTCTCTCTCTCTCCCTCTAAGCTTAACAGTCATATATTTTCGCTGTATCAAACTGTTTACGAGGTAATTATTATAACATAAACATTTTCTATATATTTGAACAAAACCCACATTTTTATTTTTAATTTTCTTCGATTTGCTTCTGATACGGATTTATTTATGGAATAATGATGAATTTGTCACTACAAACTTCAAGATTACTGTTATTTCTATATTTTCTAAATTCTCCCACTTTTTATAAGTGTTTTAGTTATACACGTCTAATTTAATATTCTCTGTGAATATTGTCTATTAATTATTTGATGAATGTGTTATTATTTTGTTAACACGTTTTGTGTTATATACTTTCTTGAATTTATTGTTTTTAATATTAAGTGTTCACAAAAGAAACGGTTTCCATTTAGGTTTTGCTACCAGTGTTTCGAAGAACGATTTCCTCAACTGAGTTTTAGCAAAGCTTAGTTATATTTCATTCTACGTTTGTTATTTATATTGTTTTGATTTAAATGATAAATATAAAATATATGTTGTCATAATGTATAACAACTTTCATAAGTAAATTATGTTTAAAGAAATAACAAATTACTTCAATTTTATGTGCATATTCTTTTTGCAACATGTTTTTTGCAGAAAACACCTGTAGCTTAATAAGAGTAGACCTTTCATTTAATCATTTAACAATACATTATGGTCAAAGACAAATAGTAAACCCAAGGTACATTGGTCGAATTTCTTTGACTCGTACACTTGCACGTGAAGTAAACAATAGGTACTTATAATATAAAGAGAACATCTCAATTGTTTATAATAATAATAATAATAATAATAATATGTCGATATTTTACGAGCAAGTTTACCGTCTAAATGAATATATACTGTCACACACACACACACACACACACTATCTTTCTCCCTCTCTCTCTCTCTCTCTCTAAGCTTAACAGTCATATATTTTCGCTGTATCAAACTGTTTACGAGGTAATTATAATGGCATTAACATTTTCTATATATTTGAGCAAAACCCACATTTTTATTTTTAATTTTCTTCGATTTGCTTCTGATACGGATTTATTTATGGAATAATGATGAATTTGTCACTACAAACTTCAAGATTACTGTTATTACTGATATTTTGTAAATTCTCCCATTTTTATGTGTTTTAGTTATACACAACTAATTTAATATTCTCTGTGAATATTCTCTATGAATTATTAAATGAATGTGTTATTTTTTGTTAACATGTTTTGTGTTTAATATTTTCTTGAATTGATTTTTATTAATATTGGGGGTTCACAAACTGAGAAACTCTTTTGTTTTCATTTAGGTTTTGCTACCAGTCGGATTTCAAAAATTACATTTTCCTCAAATGAATTTTAGCAAAGCTTATTTATATTTTATTCTACGTTTGTTATTAAAATTGTTTTGATTTAAATAATAAATATAAAATATATGTTGTTGTAATGTTTAACATCATACATAATTAAATTATATGTACGATAATCACAAATTACTTCAATTTTATTTGCATATTCCTTTTGCAAAACCAAATTATTTGTAGAAGACACCAAGTGCGGTATTCCGAAGATTTCTTAAGTTTATTCCGAAGTTCGAACTTAGGAATGCATAAGTTCACACCTATCCGTATTCACGAAAGCACCTTATGCATATCATGAGATAAGAAATGAACGCTGGAACACCTTGTATAATTACGTACATGTCATTAAACGAATATATGAAAACAATAAATGAATGTGGTATTTACTACAAGGATTTAATTTAGTCTTCGTGGAAACGTCCTTTTTTAAATGTATTTTCTATATATTTAATTTATTAAACACACACACACACACTGTATTTCCATCATTTCATGTAACAAGGTTTATAAATAAAATTGTGAAAAAAACTTGCTGTAATGTGGTAATATCATCTGTATTAAGACAAGTCAAGAGGTAAATAATAATGCAAGAAACTTTCCTTTCCAATATGCAGACACAAATTTTACATAACGTAAATATGTGCATTAGAGCAAAACTATCTAAGATGTATTAAATAGAGTAAGACTAACGGTCTGTTTGCAATATAATGTAAGAAAGCTTATTGCCGGATGTCAGTATAATTGTTTTATTCACAACTCTTAATGATATACACATTTGTATTTCGATAACTTTACATATATAATAACAAATGTAAATATTAATGTGAAAGCTTAAAGAGTTATAGACACCTTGCTTACATTTCAATAAGTCTGCATTATCGCGAAATTATACAATTTGTCAAACTATCCAATCTTTGGTTCCCGAACTCACGGCTAGAGATTGCACAAAATACAAGAAACCTTCATTTGTGATATGAAGACAAATATTTTTTTGAAAAAAATAATTTGTATAAGACAACGTATTTTGTAGCGCAATGAACTTAAAAATTATAATAACAATGTTTTATATTAAATATCTGCATTAGAGCGAAACAAAAGATAAAATACCACAAAACTTATGCTCAAGTTGTTATATAATGTAAGGAAGCCTATTTTCTGATAACAGGATAAAGATTTGATTTACAAAACCCTTAATTAAAAACATTTCTATATTTCGATAACTTTAAATATATTATAACAAATTTAAATGTTGATGTCAATGCTGCAAGTGTAACAGATACCTTGTATACATTCTTATAAATATCTCCATTAGGACGAATTCATATATAAGATGAAATAATTCAATCTTTTTTTTCAGGGTAATAATTCTAATAAGTTCGAGCCTAATTCGTAAAACTTAAAAACATTAATGCAAATATAAATAATACTGATATAACTAGATGGTAAAAAAGATTGACCCTCTTCCTGTAATGTGGTAATATCGTCTGTATTAAGGAAATAAATAATAACGCCAGAAACTTTCCTTTCCAATATTAAGACAAACGTTCTTTTTGAAAAAAAACAATATTTATACAAAACAACGTAATTTGTTACTCTTTAAAATTAAAAGTTATAATTACAAATTTTACATAATATATATATATCTGCATTAGAGCAAAATCATCTAAGATGTATAAAATAGAGTAAAACTAATGCTCTGTTTGCAATATAATGTAAAAAAGGTCATTGCTGGAAGTCAGTGTCTCGTTTTATTGACAACACTCTTAATGATATATACATTTTGTATTTCGATAACCTTACACATATAATAACAAATTTAAATATTAATGTGAAAGCTTAAATTCTTAATTCTTTATTTTCACATTTTTTATAAAACTTTCGTTTATTTTATTGAATATTGAGTTTGGAATTTAATATCATTTAAACCTAATTTTAAAACTTTCAAAAGTTTCAAAGTTTCAAATTTAAGCTGCAACTTTTAAACAATTGTATACACCGAGTTGCGTGGATTTGATTCACACAGGTTTCATCTTAATATACTATATCAAATCCAGAAATTATTTAATTTTTCTAAGATAAAAACAACGATCAGCCACAACATTTTGATTTTCAAAAGTACGTAACTTCTCACCTTACTTTCTGTATCTAAAAACAACTTCATTTAAAGTTACAGCAATTAAAGCGACAATAAGCTTTTCAATATTCTGAATTTATTTTATTTTCTTAAAATATATATATATATTTTATAAAAAGATAACTTCTTATCACTATCCATGCGATTCATTTTCTGAAATTTTCTTCCTATCTGCTGTTAATAAACGGAATCTTCTTTCTAGTGTGGCACTTGTTCGACGATTATTATTTATGCGAACTGATACACTGAGATTCTAATGAACCTTACCTGCGGTGCTGTTAATGTATGGTATTTTCCGTCTTTAATATCCAAATGTATTCGTAATGATATTATTTATCCCTTACAAAGTCACAAATGAAATTCTATGTTTTAATATATTTGACCATGACGTCACGATTCTAAATTTACATGATTTCACCCCGTATCTAGATCTACATTTATAAATTTAATATATCATTACTAAACAAGGCCGCCTGGTCAAAACAAATGTAACATTGTCCATTAGGAACATAAATAAGTAAATCAGCACCGTATTAATTTTTCATAGAAAAACTTAAAGCAGCTTTAAAACTTTTTGAAACATTAAGAGTGATATGATAAAGACGTTTAAAAGTGAATTCTATTTATTCACGATTTTTCAATCCCAAGCTACGATCTGTAATTTTGAAAATTGTACTTACGATGAGATTACAAATTAGCACAATCTGAACGAATTGAACGAACAAACGCTAGTATATAACCCACATCAAAATGGCGACATGAAATAAGCACATACCATTGGGCTTCTGTGAAAGCATATTTAAAATATGGAGAAAAAATTATCCATATTATTATATTTGATTATTTTTTTCACAATGGGCATTTTTATATTCTACAGACACCAAAAGAAAACGGAGAGAATATGGATTCTGGTAACGTATCTCCTGATTTACATTTTCTTATTAAAATGATAAATGATTGAAACATATCTTTGATGCTACAATTATACATAGAACTGTTGTAACTGTAATAACGTTTAATAACGTGTTATGACAACGTTAATACCAAAAGGGTATTTATCATATAATTAAAAAAAGTAATTAATGTTTCAAATCAATTCAAGAACTTAAAGTACAATGTACATGAATAAGCACAAACTGTTTTATGTTTTGTGCTTAATACGACAGAGGATACATTGCTTAAAGTATTGCTTAATGAACGATATACCTATGGCATGCCTATACGTTACGAGTAGGGAAAGCGTCATTTTGCGCCAATTTCAAAAGTCTAGAGGTACCATTTCCCGATGTCCGCGATTACATTAAAATTCGTGGTGTTTCAGAATCTGGAGGACTTTTGCGCCAGTCTATTATATAGGTCGCCAACGATAAATTGACCCATCCGGGGATAATCACAAATGTAAAAAAAAAACATTGCAGCTCGGACCGTCAATTTTTTGTTTTAGTCCAAACCATCCGTGAATGGTGAATACATTTTCGGTACAGAGGCCACAACTCGTGGACAACTATCGTGTCCTCTTTTGTGTAGTGCATATGAAAAAAGAGAAAAATTCAAAATTCTGCACATGACACATATGCTACTGGAATAGTGTTTTACTGAAATGTAACGATTTACTTTTTGTGTGTTCGATACGGGCAGTGTTCATTCATTTTTAATTATTTTTTCACTACTTTTTGTGCAGTTTGGCGTTTAATATTTTCAGTTCCATACAAAGCAGCTGCATGATTTTATATCGTTGTGAACCACGCGTGCATTTACTGGCATGGAACGTGTTTACAATAAGAACTTATAGTATTAAAAAAATTAATGTGGTATTTTTGTTAATATTTAATAAAATTCTAGAATATGGTTGGGTTAAAAAATATTTCAAAAAATTCGCCGCTTATTCTCAAACTCCTGTGCAGCAATGTTTAAATAACACTCAGGCATAGAGCACGGATTTTATCATGGTGTTACCGATGAATGTTGGTTTGAGTTTAGAAAAGGCTTTATTGGCAAGTGTCCATGAGCGATACCTGAAACTGGTTACTGTAAAAATGTGCAAAAATGTATCCATTTCGGAAACAAATGTAGTAAATATAAGAAATTAAATGACTGTAAAACAGCTTTATTCCCTCATTAGAATGTTTACATGCATTTAAATAAAATCAATCAGTTCTAATGTTCGGTCAGCATAAAAATTGTCGAGTTAGCTATTGTGCGTGTTTTATGGGTCCGAGTTATAAAATGAAAAAACCCGGATATGCCACTTTATCGTTGTCGATATATACCTGTACAGGTAATTCATGTCGGTAAGTTCTTAACTACGTTTCGTGAGTTGATATGATCGCGGATAGCATATTCAAAGTTTGTCTCGAAATATTTACCGATTTTTATGTGGAGTGATGTTAAATAATTGAGGATTTTATTTATGTAGAAAATAGGGATCACTGCCGGTCCCCAGCCCGGATAAATCAAATTGTTGTTTTTAAACATATGAACCTAACATTATGTTAAGATTTTTGCTCACATCTCTATCACACTACCAACAAAGTGAGGCAGTTTGGCACCATATTGGCGCAGAAGGACTTAGGATTTTTTAAAATAAGTTGGCGGAAATGATTTTCTGGCGCAAATAGGCCATGTCGCAAAAGGATGCTAAAAGTTCGCAAACGGGTTTCATCAATAAATCGATAATAGTATACATGAGTTTCAGTGTCAACAGTCATATTTTCTTTTGTAGAGTTTCAGTGTCAACTTGTAGAGTTTTAGTGTCAACTTGTAGAGTTTCAGTGTCAACAGTCATATTTCCTTTTGTAGAGAATCAGTGGCAACAGTCACAGTTTCTTTTGTAGAGTTTCGATGTCAACAGTCACGTTTTTTTATGTAGAGTTTCAGTGTCAACTTGTAGAATTTCAGTGTCAACTTGTAGAGAGTCAGTGTCAACAATCACATTTTCTTTTGTAGAGTTTCAGTGTCAACAGTCATATTTTCATTTGTAGAGTCATGCATTTAGAGTTTGTAACAAAATCATAATGTGTGTGTGTGTAAAATTTTATTGTATTGACTGAAATTAGGTCAACTCTTGCCAAATAAATGATTTCAACAGTATCTAGAGAAGTCTGAAAACTTAAAACATGAACAGCTATAGTTGAAATTTTCAAACACTTAAATTTTCACTTACTGTCAATCTTGCAAATTTCTGTATTTTCATCTGATAAAAATAATCATCTGATGCCAACTCCAGCTTTGGAGTACGGATTACAAAACTTCGAGTTCTTTTACGCATATAAATGTCTTGAAAGGGAGGCAAGAGATTTATGCGTGTTTCCATTTTTCTTCCAACTGATTTATTTGATGGAATTGGTTTAGGACATTTTAGGACATACCACTGAGCAAATTCATACAGGCAATAATTTTCAAAATCGTAAGGCCTACAGCGGTAGTAGTCTACCAAATTGTGACAAAAAACATCTGTGCTATTATCTGCCAGCTCATTCCTTTCAGATTTTGGCTTCAATACCTTATATCGTTTATTAGGTGGTTTTGTATTCAGGGAGACAAATGATCTACTACTAAATATAAGATTCAAATCACTTAGTCGATATGCTGCCTCTTGTGCACTTAATCTTCTTGTTTTTAAAACACCTCAACCAATTTTCAGCATGCGTTGTCTCTGAGAAATGTCATCAAGCATGTTATTTATCAGTTCAGACAAAGCTATTTTAAGATCTTCTGGTTCTGACTTGCACAAATATGCACAGACATAATAAGCAGCCGATTCTGCATTACCAATTATTTGAATGTCCATATTGGCCTGCCAAAAATTCAGTATAGTTGGATTATATGCATTTATATATGTATCTGCATTGCGTCGTTTCAGTTCATAAAATCTCCCTTTCATCAAATCAGACACTATATCTATATTATTTAATAATTTTGTATGATTACATTGTCGATACGGGAAACCAAATCTACAATTCCCATGTTGGCGTAAGCAATAGTCACTATGTTTGTGAGTTTGAAATTTTCTTGCATTTTTATCAACTCCAGATGTGCTTAGTACTGAATCTATGTATTCTATTAATTTATCTGAATTGCTATAAACATTACTGAAATTTTCTATCCAAAAAAAAATATGCACATGAGGACTGCCTCGATTTTGAAATTCGATTCTTGCAAAATGGTCTATAACTTTTCCTAAAGGTTGTAAAGGGCCAAAAATTATATTCTTCAACAATGATTTAAAGCGCCTTTGAAAATGAGTAGCAGTTAAAAAGGGATCTTTTTTAACTAGATTTAATGCATTTAATACATTGCATGCTTCTTCAAATGAACAATTTTTCAAATTCATTATTAAATCAGGCCAATGCATGTCATTTGCCGATAAAGTTACAAATAGACTAGGTGGTCCAAGTGATTTAAACATACTCAAAAGATTTAACAAAATATTTTTCCAATATGCAGCTGTACCCCTTAGTAATTTCATAAACATATACGAGTTTTTCAAAATATCTGAATTTTCATTTAAGTTATTTAAATCTTTAACAGTTATGTCAGATCCACTACTTTTTCTCATCCTCATATGAATATTGACACAATTTAACAGTCGCTGATACTCATAATAATTTACTGCATGCATTAAGTAAGGGATATCTTTTCGAAATCGTCCATCTTTAAAATACAATTTATGATAAAAATATTGTGATAATGATATTTTTTTTAATCTTTTCTCATTATAACCATTTGAACCAAAAGGAAATAAATATGGAAAAGCACTTTCTTCTCCCTTTTCTATATCGTATGCATTTACTGGTGCTGATGTACATTTTGGCAGTTTCATGTGTTTTGTCTTGTCAATGATATGCTCTATGTTAATTTCTGGTAAATTGTAATCAATGTTAATTGTTCCAAACTCATCAAAATCCAGTTGGTCACTGCTAGTAAAATCAGACATATTACATGGAATCTGGCTTAAAATTTGTGTGTTAAATGTTATATTTTTATATATTTTGTTATTTTTTTCAACCAGTTCAGTGCTGAAAACAAAATGGTTTTCCTTACTATATGTGTTGGTTTCATATCATTATTTTCACCATAAGATACAGTTATTATATTGCAATTGCCAAAAGCATGAGGTAATGTATTTATATTTTGTTCAATATTTACTGGAAAATCTATTGCAATTCCCTTTTCTGCAAACTGACCACCAGGCAGAATTATAACTGTAAGGAAAACATGTATTTTGCTTATCAACCTTTTTTCCATCAGGGATAGGCCAACCAAACTTTTAGGAATACTTCCAGGGCAAAGCAAGTTATATTTTGTATTTATGCACGGGATGTTTCCATTTTTTATTGCATGGTAACAAAATGAACAGGTTTCATTTCCCATACAAATATTTAATTGTGAAAGTAATTCATTTTTAAAATTTACAGTATGTATTTGATTTGAGAATAAAAATTTATCACAGCCTTTACATATGTATTTTGACACGGACTGAATTTCAGTAAAAAATGCTGTCGAAGGGTCATATCTTATTTTGTTTGTTTTACTAGCTAGATTAGTTGCCACTTGTATTTTATTAATTTCAGTTTTTACAATTTCTTCTTTTGCAACTTCCTCACCATAATGTGAAAGACAAATAATGTCAAAATTTTGTTCAAATAATAGTGTGTTGGAGACAGAACCTTGTTCAAATGATTTACAGGAACCTGAAATCTTTTTTGCAGTTTTTCTGCGTTTTAACGATACATAGCTGTGATTGTTAGAAATACACTTCTCGTACCTTTCAACATTAATATGAGTTTCTATGTCAATAGAGGACATGGTTTTCTTTAAATAATACTTTTCATCATTATACATATTAACCAAATCAGTTGATGAGAAAGGTAACTTATTTCTGTCTTCAGTTGATAAAATATTGTCGCCAATAACTTTGGAATTTTTTTCATATCTTGTTTCATTCAAAACCATTGATGCAGCCGTATTTTCTATTTCATTGTCTTAAAAATTAATTGACAGTACAACTGGAGATAGATTAAAAACCGAACCATAGTACATATTTCTCAGATACATATGAAGTGTTTCCATATCCGAAAACTGAAGTAAAATACCAGTACCATTATCTGCTACATTACCATATATATCTCTACTATGCGAATCAAAAATGTAGTATTCGCCATTGATTACCATTGAAGCTACAGTCAATTCATTGAATGTGCATATCAAAAAGTCTGATACCTGAAAACCTGTATTAATAGCATCATAAAATGATATAGCACCATTACCTTGATCATACGTATTTTGATCAACAACACTGTACAACATATCTATGTAAACGCTTGTTTGAACATTTCCCAAATTTGTGTCAATAAAATCTGGTAAATCATTGTGTGACAAATAAAGACCATCTGGTAAATTATTTGTCTTAATTATCTGTTCATACACCTTGTTGCCCTCAATTATGATATTATCTACATCATGTCCCTCCAATCTCATCACAGACATAGGCCTCACAATATCATTGATTGGGTGTTGATCTGCATTTCCCAGCTGATTATAAACAAACATTGAAACAATAGCGAAAAATGCTATTGCTGTGCACTGCGTACCTGCGGATCGGAATGTTTTATCCCCTTGGTGGATACTACCTTTAATACAACGGATAAATGCCATAACTTATGAATGGTAAATTAAAATTGAAATTCACAAAATACAACACTGCGTACAACCCCCCTGCTCTGATCACTTAAATTGAACCCGGCGCGTCGTACTTAAAATATTTATATTCTGATTGTATTGACTGTGTACTAAGTATTTCAGATTATAATTAACTGCAAAAAAAATTCAGTTTTTAACTCTTATTTGTATTAATTTATATGAAAATAATCATGATAAATCGTCCAAGCCCAAGGGGGACAAAACGTCGTAAAATTAGTACAAAATGTCTTGGGTCCGATTCATCCTGTATCCCAAATCTGCGCCAAAACTGTTCAATCTCACAGTCACAGCAAACGAAATTCACAGACAGATCTAGGAAAATCTACATAAATTATACTAAACTTACGGCTTACGCTGGTTTTCTTTAAAATCGAACCTTTTCACTGTCTCCTCAGCTATTCTCTGAGAGTGAGAGTCTGGTGATGAAAATTTGACCTCGAATTCGGAACACCTTGTAAACATAGAGGCACTCAAAGGAAAACAATTTAATTCAGTCATTTATATATAAGCATATTGTGCATTTCTCATATGATTTGATCAGAAAATACCCCATGTAAAAACAAATATACGCAATATATAATACAATAAAATTTAATCATTAATACAGCTGTGTGACATGGCTTGTGACAAATTAATAAATTTCCAAATTGCCAAATGGAACCCTGCGTTCATGGCATTAGGGTCTACCACCAGTCGACCAGAGTTGCCGACTTTTCATCCCAGCTACAAGGTTCTATTGAGGTACCTAAGGGACGAAATAAATTACAAACAGGACGTTATTAAATCACATTTTCTAATTTTAAATAATACACCGTTAATGATTTTATCACAAAAACAATAAAATTTTTCTTCCAACCATTAAAATTTAAACCTTTTCATTTACATGCAGAAATCCTTAACAATTTAACAATGGGAAATAAGTGTAACTCCCGGAGTAACACAGCAACACACACAAACTGAATACTTTCAGTTTGGGCACGGTAAGGGATGTCATAAATGCAAATAAGAACATTATGATGATTATATATATATATATAAAAAGCACGAAATAACCACATTCCACACATATATATATATATATATATATATATATATACGATCAGTTACCCTTTATTTAACTCCCATGTTATATCAGAGACTTAAATATTTAAATCTCTGGTTCCATTAACCCAGTTATTTATTTCACAGGCTATAATCTGATAACAGCACAGCTGTTTCACTCACTCAACACAGGCCATATGATAAATATCATAAGAGGCCTGTATAGCTATATTGCACAAACAGATTAAAATGACAATCATTCTGGTAAATAACTGCAACTATTTTTTAAAATGATCATCACTAACCTTTCATTGTCTACAAAACAACATCCAGCAGTTATAAATATATGTTAACATTAATATTATACATTCAGATTCTGAATTTTTCAGAGATCCCTATATGCACCCCATTAGCTATTCGGAAAGTATCAATTGTATCGTAGTATATCAGAAAAATACAGAGGTCTTCCGCAGTGCCCATCGGTTTCCTTTCCAAATTACTTTCTCATAGATATTATGGCGTGCGCGCTAATGCGCACACGCAAAAAGATTAAGAAGCGTGGTTTAGGTGTCGCTATCTACAACACAACATCGCTATCTACTACAAAAATAATATGGTATATGGATCGTATATCACAGTACAAAAACTGTTAAAAATGCAAATACGAATGCACTACAAAATATAGGTCGCAAAAGATAAATTTAGAGATGTCTTAAAAACTTAATACATCTAGCTATACAGAAAAAGTTATACCTGAACAAAAATAGGTCATGATCCGTGAATATTTTTCTGAACAAAAAAATTTATTACACCATAATCCAGGAATGATTATTATTTGATTTTTGATTTTATACTATTTATTTTTATTTTTTTTTTATCAATTTCATAAGGTCTTTTTTTCTGGTCTCCGTAATTGCCATTTGGGCTTCCAAGGCCTCAAGTTCCTCTTCCAATTTCTTGCGGCCGGTGATTTAACGGTTGGACTGTTCTCCCCTGTAAAAGAAATTGATATGATGGATATATGACTGCAAAAAATAAGATAAAAATAAATCAATATCAGTTCAGGTATGTAACACTACAACTAAGGCGTAATATTTTAAATGGTAACTTTTATTCGGGTGGTAAAACAAACTAATATACAAATTATTCACAAATGATATTCACAAAGTTCATGTATCTCTTTCCGGCTAATGGGTGATCCCTAATAGTTACTTCCAGTAGGTAATCCCAGTCTGTACAGTCCAGAGGGTAATCCCTATCTGCCTCTCTCATTCAAAACTCTCTCATTTATAACTAACGAACATGTGCTGTACTAAGTTTCTTTCATCCTTAAATTTGATATGCAGGCCAAATTAGGTCTTAGCTGACCAGTCCAAATGCATGTTAATTTTGACAGTATCATTTCTAATTACCAGCACATGATGTGTTGCATAACTTGCATATATGCAATCTCGGGATTAATTATCTACACAGCATGTACAGATAAGTAGAATCTGATATTGTTCTTATCTAGATTAGTATAATCTCCAAAAATTTCTGAATCATGTTTTCCCAAATATTGTTACATACGTGTCATTCTTATTTGAAATATAAAATTGAATAATTTTAGATTTTAACAAAAACAAGAATTTCTGAATCATGTTTTCCTGTATGTAACTTTTTTCCAAAAATACTTGTGCAACACATGTCCATTTTTTTTAAATTCAAATACTAGTAAATGTACAAAGGCAGATAAAAAACAATATTTGAACAATACAAATACCAAAATGTGAAAAACATACACGATAATATGAGATGTGAAAAAAATGACATTGACAAAATTCAAAAAATATATTGAACCATTAATTTGAAAAAAAAATAGCGATACAGACACAATATGCTGCTTTCATTGAAAATACGGCATAAAAATACAAACGTTGCTTCGCCAGTGGACATTAAACGTGTCATACACTTGAAGTACTTAAAAACCTTATAATCTAAAAAAAGTGTACTCATAAATTCAAAACATTTAATAAATGATTATACACAAAATGGAGTACAAGTATATAATGAAGATAGATAACTTAAATATCTCCCGATTGCAAAAACAATTACGACATTTTGTTTCAAGAAAATAAAGGAAAAGGGAAAAAAATGTTTGCCATTACTTAGAAACCAGACTTATTGACGAAAAAAACAAGAATTAACCATAATTGAAAAAAACAATACTCTATATAAATTTTTTATATTAACCAAAAATATATCTCTTATCCGATATACATGTACTATAGTTTTGTTGTAAAAAATATACTAAAATTTACCCAAAAAATTCAAACTAACATTAAGCACATTTGAAAATCAAAAGTTTCGCCGAAAATAACAGTACTTTATATAGAGGTTACCTATTTTATTTTTCAATTTAAAGGAAGCATATTCCTTTTGCATACAAACTTCTGAAATGTAAACTGATTGTTTAAAATCTGTACTAAAACAAAAATTTTTGATATAAAATATTTAAAAAATACAGAATAACCTAAAGTAACCAAATGTGACCTGACACCTCCAAAAATAAGATATATAAATAAATACAAGAAATAAGTTTAAATTCAAACGCGATTCCTAATTTTCAATAACATCATTACTAAACAATTAAATACTTACAATGTATATAAGGTTGAGTTTCTTCCAAAATTTAAAAAAATTAACAATTTTGTATCTATAAAAATTAGAATATTTAATTTTAGTCCTTGAATTTGCTTCAAATGTCATTTATTATCTGGCGAGGTCCTTTTTCCATAATGATTTTGTGCAGTCTTTTTAAAGTTGATTTTTCAGATGATTTAATAATTTTAGTCTTTCTGAAATGTCGTTTAAACGTCAATAAAAGGTCCCGAAATGTAAAATGTCTGTAATTTTCCACGTCATATTTATACAAATCACATACATATTGTTCAATGTTATCGAAAGTTATTTCAAGGGAGTTGTAATTTTTGTACGGTAGGTTGTCTTCTACGTTTCCAAATTGATAATAGGATCCAGTCATTTCAGCTATTGTCATTCCAGCAAACAAATTGGCACGTTCGTTTTTTGGAGGTTCCAATAATTCTGCAGGTGAATTTTCTGGCATACAGTTGGTCATTCGGTTTAGATGATTTATTTCCGCCCAAACTGCATCAAGTTCCTCCAGTAGACTGTTAATTGTGTTTTTAAACTGGCTTTCCATTTCACTTTGGTTGTCATGTAAATTTTCCATTTTTATTCTTAATTGTTCTTGTTCTTTCTTGGCAATAAATTTTGATATTCTTTTAGAGTCCCTCAACTTTTGTGATGGAGATTTTTTGATTTTCTTTGGGAACAACTTTTCACTAAATGTTGTGTGTTTCCACAATTAAAACATTTCTTCATAAACATTTTTATATACAAAGGCTCGTGATCGTCAAAAAAAAAAAATTGTGTAGTCCGTGGTAACAGTGTGGTTCGTCCTGGTAACTTGGCGCCAAATCGACGGGGTTGTGTCTCTGTGTAACACTATAACTAAAGCGTGGTTTTTTAAATGGTAACTTTTATTCGGGTGGTAAAACAAACTAGTATACAAATTATTCACAAATGATATTCACAAAGTACATGTATCTCTTTCCGGCTAATGGATGATCCCTAATAGTTACTTCCAGTGGGTAATCCCAGTCTGTACAGTCCAGAGGGTAATCCCTATCTGCCTCTCTCATTCAAAACTCTCTTATTTATAACTAACGAACATGTGCTGTACTAAGTTTCTTTCATCCTTAAATTTGATATGCAGGCCAAATTAGGTCCTAGCTGACCAGTCCAAATGCATGTTAATTTTGAGAGTATCATTTCTAATTACCAGCACATGATGCGTTGCATAACTTGCATATATTCAATCTCGGGATTAATTATGTACACAGCATGTACAGATAAGTAGAATCTGATATTGTTCTTATCTAGATTAGTATAATCTCCAAAAATTTCTGAATCATGTTTTCCCAAATATTGTTACAGGTAACCTAGCTGTTTTATACAACATGATTAATCAATCAAACAGTAAAACTTCGGCAGCCGATTAATTCAGTAATTACGCTTACTGTTCAGATTGCCACCTTACGCTGGCATGTATTGCTGGCATACTCCCCAAAATCGGGGAGACGGAAAGCGTCGTAAAAAGCCGCTTTCTAATACACTGATGTCAGAAGTCCCCGTGTTATGCGGGGACTCTTCAAATGTTGAGTCAATAACTTGATCTGAAAAAAGAAAAGTGAATCATATAATAAAATGTCCTAGAAAATTTACGACTTATGATTTGATGATACTACGATAACAAAAAATTTTTATTTTTAACGGCAGAAATATTTGTCTTTACACATTGTGCTGTATGCTAAATAAAATATTAAACTTTAAATATCGAAATAATCAAAAACCTTTGCCTTCTTTAGTTTTTTAGTTTTTCAATGGGAATGAGGCAAACAAAGATTTGTCTAATTGAGCATAATAACGATTTACGTATATGGATTATAAAAAAGGCCTTAGAACTTAAAAATGCAGAACTTAGTTTGAGCGTAATAATTTGAAGCCAATCCAAGTATATACAAAAGGATAAACACAAATTAACAATACTACATGAAAAATCAATGAATGAAATATTTTCCATGTTACATGTATGAAAAACTGTTTTTAGAAAGACATAGGTTTTAAAACTTTACTTACAAATTGTGTTCCATGATATTGTAACGGTAAAAATTTTGTCATTTTCTGAATACACAAATTTATACATTATTTTAATGATTTTACTTTTCAATTCAGTACTTTTACTTTATTTTTCAAATAAGTTTTCCTGACTCAAAGAATTATAAATTTTTTTGTTTATTCCTTAGTACATAAGTTTTTAATATTTTTCAGAATAATTTGAAATAATTTCTATTTTATTTCTTTGTGATAAAATGTCAAAATTGGCCATTTTAAGGTTATGATTTAGGACACAAGATAATCTTGTTACATCATAAGTAAAGTCTTGTCTTTGTTCACTATCGGAAAGTACAAACAAGATTCTATAGGGATAATACTTGTAAACACATGTTAAATCTGAAGTCTAGAGTTTAACAGTTTCTATCTTTGTCCCTTTCCGGCTTTAATTGCGATATATTGTTTCAGTAATCCAAAGCCCTAGTTTGCTGTTTACTTATATGATCTAATATGCGGTTTCGGACAATAGCGGCTTAAGCGTTGTTAACCCCTTACCGCATGGGTTCCAGGTGTCATGAATTGGTACACGTGATTTGATCATAATCTGACAGCAAGGTTCAACATGGGCTAATTGCTAAATTAACTTATAGTGGTAAGTCTTATAATATTTTAAGTTCCTCTGGGAGGCCTCACTTGATGTCGTCACTAAGATGAGATTTGCAAATGTAGTTATATGTCTAGATTTTCTGGTCACTTGAAATTGGTGACCAGAGAATAAAAGACATAAAATTATATTTGATTCATCTTATTATTTCAGAAACAAATGTATCTCAATCCCAAAGTTTACATGTGGTGGATGAATTAAAAGATACTGGTACCTGCTCACCAATGCATAGGACTGGTGCAACTCCGATCAATTACCAGACAAGATCTCAGACCCAGCAACAACAACAAATACAACAAGAACAACCATCACTAGAAATCCAAACGGCACCAGAAGTTGATCCCGAGGAAACTCAACAAGTACAACAACAGGACCTCAATATGGATCAGATTCAGCCTGTTTTAGAACAGTTGGCTCAAAGAATATCTCAGCCATGCAATATGCAAACGGACAAGTTTAGTGGTGACGGCCAGGCATCTGCAGTATGGTGACCGATGTTTGAACAGTGGCTGATACTGCAAAACTACACAAATGCCAAGGCACTTAGTTGTTTATCATTTTAGTTTTCTGGCCAGGCTGCCACCTGGTATCAAACACTGCTAGCGGAAACAAAACAAGATCTGAATCTGTTGAAGACAGCATTTTTATCTAGATTTCAATCAAATAAAAACAAGAAACTGTTCAAAGTTCAGCAGGGGCAGGAGAAAGTGCTCTCCAGTACAGAGTTCAAAGACTAGCTTTAAATACAAATGCTGCCTTGATATCCGTTGACATTTTTTGGAAGGGTGCCAAAAAGAACCCTCTAGAAAGTTCGTGACGTCACTAGATCTAAATATAGAATACTCTAGAAAGTTCGATCTAAAAATAAAGTGTGTGACGTCATTGGAATGTGCGAGAAAATTCGATCCTAAATATAGAACCCTCTAGAAATTTCGGTCTAAAATTAGAACTCTAATATAAAATTGGTCTAAAAATAAAACTTTTCAAAAAATTTGAATTTAAATCAAAGAATTTAAATCAAAGTTAAAAAAATATATATTATTCCAAGGTTCTGTAAATTAAAGAAAGATCCAGAATATTGTCAGAGTTTAAAATCATTATAATACAAAAGAGAATATTCTATGTCATGATGATAGAAATATCTCGTTTAAAGTAATTTAAAACCGAAACTTCTAGAATGATTATAATATAGTATAAAAGCTGAGTGTTGATCTACGATAGTAATAATTCAAGTCACCAGGGACCGTGAAGACATCTGTGTCAAGTTGTCAAGTAACAAGGTTAGATTAATAATAGATATGATAATCTAACACAGCTTTTAAATAATAATCTATTATTAACATCTAGCCCATGTTTAAAAACAGACAGAATTTAACTCCACGTGTTGATAGGTTCGTCATCATCCCTTTCTTAAAAAAACAATTTTAAAAAATTAATTAAATGTTTAAAATCGAGATTCTGAATCCCTGTTAAGATTATTTCGCTTAAAAATGTTTTAGAATTCCATTAAGATTACTTCACTAGAATAAACGTTGTGGAATGGTGTTTTACGGTCTATCAATATTATTTCACTTATAAAAAATGTCCAGTGGAATGGCGTTTTACGCTCCTGGTTTTAGACTCCAGTATAAAAACCGTCTCTCTACAACTATATCAATTAAATTATGAATAAAAAATGAACAAAATAATACAGGTAAATGTATTTATTTTTACCTATATAAATGTTAACAAAAGGTCCTCCGAGATATATGTATTAGTTCCATAACAATATATATATATATATATATATATATATATATATATATATATATATATATATATATATTTTGTTAACAAATACTTATGAATACATTTATGCACACGTAAAAATTGACTCAATAGTTTTTACCCAATGTAAGGTCGAGCTCCGAGGAGATTCCTGAAGTCTCTTTTTTCGATTTCCACGAGTGCGACATCGTGCATAGTCGCCTCGCCAACTTCTTTATAAGTCGTAAATAGTAACTTAAAATTCAAGTTCATAACAGATTTCAAGACATTCGTATATATATATTCATTAGTTCCATGACTATATTTTTTGTTAACAAGTATACTTGTGAATACATCTATGCAAACTTCTTTTAGGTTTATTCCTGGGAATTTTTATCCCCTAACATGTTTTGCGCCGATGTAGTTTTGAGCTCCGAAGAAATTCTGGATATTTCTTTCTCAATTTCTACGAGTTCTACTGCGAATTGCGTCATAGTCATCTGCAGTCCTGCCCGTATGGCAAACAAATAATTTAGTCGATACATCAACTGATTTCTGTAAAAAAAAAAAAAAAAAAAAAAAATATAAAAAAAACCAATAAGTTAATAATTATGTATGCGTGTGTGTGTTTGTGTTAATTCCATTTTATTGATTTCCGACTTTGTAAGGACATAATGAAGTAAATCTTCACACTTGTTCAGAGACGAAACGATATAGCGACAACTGACACACAAATAGGGATAACTCGTATATGATAACATCCAACAACATGCCACGGGTCGGTTTATTTGATTTAATAGGGTTTAACGTCCCAAGTCAAGAATATTTCACTTATATCGAGGTGTCGCCAGTTATAGCCGAAGATACAGAAATTTTGACCTGTGCTATGCTGATGGCATTGGACAGTGAGGTTTTTTTATCGTGTGCCACACCCAAAACATTTCTTAATGCCAAGTACTTAGCAGCATAGTCGCTACCCATTTTCAAGTCTTGTGTCAGACCCAGCCCTGGATTGAACCCACGACCTCCCTACTACTGAGCTAGCAAAGTGTTTGTTTAGGGGTTGGGGGTTCTGAAGGATCCTCATTGTTCAACAATTACAATTAGTATGATACCTTTGAGTTTCAAGACTTGATATTTCCATACAATCAGAATCACTGGAAATAACGATAGTTTGGTCCCAGTCTAATGTTTGATCCTTTACACTTTCCCTAAAAAAAAACCCATAAAAATTCTACATAAAATAAGTTTATCATCATTCACAGATAAACACTTCAAATTTAAAGACTTCAGTAGACATGTCTATGGAAAAAAACTCAATTATTGCAGTGTAAAATAGATTGTACCGAAAAATTTAAAATACCAAATCTTTATGAACAAATTCAAGCATTATATTAACTTTTATTTTGATTAATTTTATATTAAATACCGTAACAAAATAAGAAATAAAATTTAAGCTCTTAATGACAAATTAAGAAAACAGACCTTACCATGACAAATTGAGTATTTTGAGCGGTGACAATTCCACAAACTTTTTTGGAGTTGACGTAATTGTTTCATTGGTTGTTTTTAGGGGTGAGAATTCATTCACGGTAGAGATTTTCTCAGCTCCATTAACAGTAGGTGTTATCTCCGATTCTTGAACGGATGTAGTTTTCTCAGATTCGTTCATAGCAAGTTTTTGCTCATCCATCATTTCATCATATACCCCTACCAAAACACTGTCATCGGAAGTTGACATAGACACTCTACAAATAAGAATTATCATAATGAAATCGTATCCAGACGTTTTTATGTAGTGGTCTTGATAACTCAATTAGTATAACACTCATCTTTATTGTGGTAGTTACTGGTTTTCGAGCACCGGTCTGGCCAAGCATTTTTCCCCAGTCCAGTTGCAGCCACTCGTATTCAAATCTTGTGGCATCTTTTTTCATTATACTAACAAATTTTTGCTTATCCAACATGAAAACATTTTAAAAATTAAATATTATATTAAACAAGAAAGTGGCGTAAAATATATACTTACATACTGACGTTCTTCTCAGCCATGTTTTTTGTTGTAGAGGTATTAACTAAAAGGTTGGGTTTGAACAGGTTATGTCTTTTATAGGGAATGTAATACCATACCTGTAATCTTTTTTCTTTGAATTACATCAAAACAAGTTTAACTGAAACTGACTACCGAACAAAAGGAAAATAATGAATAATGTGATACTTGTTGAAAAAATGAATGAAAAGTAATGCCAGAATAATTTGACATAATATTAATTTTTACATTAAATTTTGGGTGTAGTAGCTGGTATATTATAACAACCTTTTCTTTGGCATAATATTATTACCATTAAAGTTTTGGTGTAGCAGGGGAAAAAGATTTGCTTTTTCCATTGTATTTCAGTTATTATTTCAATAATGAATAAAATGTGGGTTTTTTTATTTTTAAAAATTTATTAGAAAAAACTTCTGCAGAATTATTTACAGGTGTTCACAAATACAAATTCAAAAAAGTAACATTTATGATTACAGTACAGAATTACATTGTACTCTTGATGAAAATGTTAGTTTTACTCTAGCACACGTATAAAATGAATAGTAACATAATGGAAATTCCCACGTATAGCATGAAAAGTAACATGATGAAAAATGTCATTTTGACTCTGAAAAAAAAAGTGTTGGCTCACACGTATAAAAATGAAAAGTATCATTACATAAATATCACAAGTATAAAGTAATATTTTGAATCCAACAAACGTGTGTTGACTCAAACGTATAAAAATACATGAAAAACATTAGGAAAATGTCGCATGTATAAAATAAAAGGCAACATAATGAAAATGTCATTTTGACTCCGACATAAAGTGTTTGTTTACACATATAAAATAAAAGGCAACATAATGAAAATGTCATTTTGACTCCGACATAAAGTGTTTGTTTACACATATAAAATAAAAGGCAACATAATGAAAATGTCATTTTGACTCCGACATGATAAAAAGAAACAATGAAAATGTCAGATTACAATGTAACCCGGACGGGTATTTTAGATTTGGAGCGGGTTCTAGAGCTCACAGGCGGTGACAATGACGAAAACGAAGCAGCAGGTGCAGAAGCAGGTGTCTTGGGTGAAGTGAATTGCACTAGGGGAGTTTCTTCCTCGTTGTCCTGGTTAGTCGGGCTTTCGTTGAATGTACGTTGACGACAAAAGACTCTTAAGACGTTTAGCGTAAATTACCAATATGACACACACAAGGACCACACACACAGGAACAACTGGAAAGAGAAAAGGGTTTAAATATACGTGGAGATGGGGAGGGAATAATAAAAGATTAATATTAAAATAATTTTTTAAAACAATGTTACAAATTACAATGTTAAACATAAAATTCTTTGTCAATAGTATTATTAGTTTTTGGCTCTAAATTGTCATTCATTTCCATATCGTCAACCGTATTATTTGATGATTCAGAAAAAGCTGAAAAAAATTCTCCCAAAGAAGACGGAGATATAAAATTGTAGTCCCAATCTGTAGAAGTTGTGATTCTTTTTCGTCTTAATTTGTAAAATAAGTAGAAACATGGAAAAAATAACAAACAAATTCAACCATACAAATAGTTTAAGTTATTTTTTGTATCTGTTTTCAAACTTGTTTCGTTAAAAAAATGCGTGTAAAAGTACTCACGAATAGTTGTAGTTACATTACTATCCTCAAGCTGAGGTGTGGTGCATGTAATGTCAGTGGTGCTTAAAGTAGTTATGTCGGACGAAGTTGTGTTGGAGCTCACATTGGCGGAAGTGGTACTGGTGATAGTAGAGGAGGTAGTGCTGTAACTTGTGGAGGGTAAAGTGGTGGTGGTTCTGGTGCTGGTAGTGCTAAATGTTGTAGTACTGGTATCTGTAAATGGAAAGTCAGTGAAATTAAAAACTTCAGTAAAATAGTTTGCCGAAGTCCTTCCCGTTTTCAAAGAATACTCCACTGTGTTTGTAGAAATTATGGCGTTCGAAGTAAAGTTGGTCAGACTTTTAGAACTTGAGGCACCGATAGTTGTCTCTATAAAACGACAAAATACAAACAATATAATAATTGCACAACAGCAATATTCTTGCCACAAAAAGAAATTTGCAAAAAATGTTATTCCTGGTTTTCATTTGATACAAATGACCATTTCACTAGAAATAACATTTGACAAAGTGACGCGGATGTTCCTGAATCACGTGGCTCAAGGTCCAACAGTGCCTGAACTGCTTCTCAAGAATATTATTCATTAATGTCAGTTTGGAGTTAAAAAAAAGGAACTTATACATACCACAACGTTTCCTTTCTTTTCCCGTCCTCCGTGCCACCTCTTTTATCCCACATTGTGATCTACACAAAATTTCATACTGATAATCTGATGCTACATACAACCTTCTTATAAATCCTGTCTTGGTTAAAACACACACTCTAATCGTTCTGGTTGATAATAATCTGACGATGATTCCTGTTTCATTGTAAAATTCTATTCTGCGACAGTCCCCGCATTCATAGTAACGGTCATATTTATCACAACAGTTTGTTCCTGGGGTAGCAGATACTTTCATCAAAAATATAATAAAGAATATATGAAAAAAGAAAGACATCTCTACTCCATACAGACTTTTCGAAAATGATCAGATTTCATCGCACGACTTTGACAGGTAGAATCCCGTGCAGCATCTTTAGGTCAAAGGTGAGCGGCTTCATTGATCATCAGTTAACGGCAAATTGGGACGTGATCAAAGAGATAAAACATACGAACTGTCTAAGGTTATAAAATGTGACACCTGTGTTAAAGGTTACGTAGTAATAATACGTTTATCAGAATTATTTATTTATTCTAAATGATATTAAATAAACCGATGACAGATTTTACCATGACACGGCGACTCTCGTGTGAAAAGTCTAATAGAAAGACTCTCTTGACATGTCCGATTTCACAGATTTTGAACTATTTATTAAAAAAAATACCGTCTTTTTATGTAATTAGTTTAAAAAACAAATTTTTCACTTCTATTTCAATTTTAAATTTAGAGGATAAAAGGCCAAGTTGTTCAAAGCTTTGTTAAGTACTGACTCAGTTACTGAATGTGGCATATTAATCGCCCCTTACCAAAAATTGGATTGGAAATTAATTTAAATAATTAGAATCCATGTCTCATAATATTGTTTGTCTACAGTGAAACATTTCAGATTTAATATTATTTTTGAATTTTCGCTTACCAACACGTTTAAACTATCGAAGCCCTGTTAACGTGTAGGTCGTAAAAGTCATGTACAAAGGGAGGTAAATCTTATAAATACGGGATAGAACAGATTATAATAATAACAGCTATGGTGGTAGAAAATTTATATTTAAACCAGTGTAGTGATACATGTTTTCCCTTAAAAACAATTGATACATGTCAATTTTCTCTGGATTCCAGTTCTATCGGCTTGTGTTGAATCTAAAAATATGATAAACATTGTGTTGGTGTAAGACCGTTTAGCTCAATAGGTAGCGTGATGGCGTTGGAAACTGACGATCCGAGTTCGAATCTCACCAAGGGCATCAATTTTTTTTCAATTTTTATTTTTTTCCTAATTAAGATTGCTGTCACCAAGCTATGTTGATTTTTTAATCCACTTATTTTTTACTTTGTTGATAAAAAAAATAAAATTTAAAAATTGTCTTTTAAATCTCCCGACATATCTTCTTCAAACGGTATGGTTATCTACTTCAAATGGTATGGTGACGATGCTGAAACATTTCTGGTCAAGCTGGAAGACCACTAGAGTAGGAAGCTAAAATAGACCTGCAAACTGTATCGTAATATTCTATCAAAGTATTGTTAACAAAAAATCAAAGAACTGATAGAACTGATTGTATTGAAAACAAATCAAAGTACTGAAAGAGCTGAAAGTATCGTTCAAATATTTTAAAAGAGGTTTATTCATTTACAGATGGGATTCAAGTGTAGATGGTGTCGTGCAGTTTTCGATAAATATATTGACTGGAAATCACACGAAGATTTACACATGGATCTCGATGATTTAGGGGCAGTCATGGAATCTTTTAACACCTGTAGATGGTGTTCTGCCGTGTTTACAAGTGCCTCGGAATTCATAGAGCACAAAAATATACACGAACAACTGGACGAACTTACCGGTACCAGTACCATTCCCCTGTGCACACCGATATTTATAAACAGCTTGAAGAGCTAGGTGCATTCATGCCGGTCAAGCGATGTAGACAAGACAGCAATTGTTCTTTACCTGGACCGAGTAACGAATTCGATTTCTACGAACCTCTACCCGGCCCCAGTGTTGTTTCTGATGATTTTTTATCAAATCAACAGTCGGGCGGCGGTAATGGCGATCAACTCGTGTACGAAATCGAAAAAGTAGGACAGAAAACATTCAAAAATAGAGTCATCGATCGGCATTATCGAGTTAAGTTCAATCCTGATCAGGTCTTAGAAGGACAAAAACTATCAGACTTGAACGTGGAATTAGAAAACATGTTCGATGATGTCTTAAATGAAGCCAAGAAAGATTTAAAAGGTTCCGACCTGGGAAGAGTTATCATACATCACGACGATTTGATTAATCCGATATTCGTTCCCCTGAGACCGTTAGATGACTTGAATGCAGATACTGTCCTGAATTATCTAGAGAACACGTTGACATCCCACCAAGATCTAGCCATGGACGATGGATTTTATTTAGATGTCGGAACTATGGAATTACCTGCAGGGGGTGGAGGCAACGTTGTCAGCAGTTTGACTGGACCCAACAGTTCTCTTGTAAATAAGCAATCCATTCTAGAGATTAAAAACCAGGACAATACTTGTTTAGCACGTGCTATATTGTTAGGATTCCTCCATGTCAATATCATTACCACTGACACGTGGAAAGACCTGATAAGAAATGATTCTTCAAAAAAACATCGATGATTTAGTCTTAAAATACAAAACATGTCCACGCTGGTTTTTTGAAATGATTCGGCGAGATCAACACGCTAATCGACAGACTAAGTTAATAAAAAAATTTTGTGAAGTGATAGACGTTCCCGTCGACCGTTTTCTAACAATAAACGATATATCGGCATTGGAGGAGTTTCTGGATGTTGACGTCTTGGTTGTTAGTGCAAGGATGGGCAACAAGTTTTTAAGAGTCCCTCCTGAAGACAGCACTAAAAAAGACTCTATGTGTACCTCGTCGGAGATGGCGACTCCTCTCATTTCCACGCCATTGTCAATATTTGCGGATTTTTTGGATCTTCTAAATTTTGTGAATTCTGTTTGAAACCATATCAGAGACGACACGATTGTAAGATCAGTTGCTATGTATGTAACGAAAAAGGGTGTCTAGTGGATGAATCGACGCAAATGAGTTGTATGAAATGCCACATAACTTGCAGATCAGAAGAATGCTTTGAAAAACATTTGGTCAAACGGAAACGAAAAAATAAAGATGACGCCTCCAAGTGTGACCTATATTGGAGATGTCTAGAATGTTGGAAAGTATTGAAGACAGAAGAAAGAACACGTCAAGAACACAGATGTGAAGAATGGTTGTGCAAGTGTTGTAAACAGTATGTAGATCCTGACCATTTATGTTACGTGCGTGCATTAGAAGAAAAGAAGAGTAATAGCAAGTTCATATTTTTCGATATCGAGACAACACAAAACGAGATCGTAGCTTGTAAAGACGGATATATATCTTTAAGGAAAGATCACTGTCAGTGCTCGCCTCTCAATCCCTGTAAATCGTGTTCCTTGTGCACAAATTGTGGAGATACATTGTGTGGAAAACATCAACATAAAGCCAATCTCATCATTGCCCAGAAAGTGTGTCCGAGTTGTATCGATAAAGAACTGTCACCAGACTCGAAATGTAACGATTGTGGATCCAGATGTCAGAAGTGTAAAAAATATCTCAAGGACGAAAAATGCTATGAATTTCCGCCTTGTGAGAAAACGTGTGGCTTCCGAGAGATGGTATTTAAAGGGGAACATGCAGTGACAGAGTTTGGACAATGGCTTTTCGAGAAGACCCATAAAGATTTTACCGTTTTGGCGCATAACATGCGGAGTTTCGATGGTTATTTTATTTTACAGTTTTTAATCGATCAATCTATACGACCGGACAAGATTATATATTCCGGATCTAAAATCATGTACATGCATATTGCCAGCGGTTTGAACATACGTATCATAGATAGTTTAAATTTTCTTCCAATGAAACTCTCCGATTTACCAGATGCATTTGGACTTACCGAGCTGAAGAAAGGGTATTTTCCACACATGTTTAATAGACAAGAATATTGGGATTACAACGACGAGTATCCCGCAACCTATTACTATGGATGTGACTACATGGCGACAGAAGAGAGGGAAAAATTCTTGTCGTGGCACGAAAAAAAGATCTCTGAAGGAGCAAAGTTTGATCTTAAATCTGAAATTGTGGAATACTGTCGTAGTGATGTCGATATTTTGCGACAGGCCTGTTTGAAGTTCCGACAAATATTAATGACTATCACGGGCAAGGAAGAGACCTATATCGATGTAGAAGGGGAACCGCAAGTAGAAATGAAGGGCGCAGTAGACCCTTTTAACGATATAACAATAGCCTCGGTGTGTTCTACCGTATTTAGAACGAAATTTTTAACAGAAAACTGGGAAGTCAAACTCAAAAATGAAGACGGGGAGATCACCGAATGGACATCGGCTTATAAACAAAATGGAGAATTACACGTAAAATTGGAGAACGATTGGGTGAATCAATCTGAATTACAACAACAGAATTACACTATCGAAGAATCGAAATTTGTGGATTCCCCGATCTCACAAGTTCCTGCCAACGGGTATTGTAGAGATCAATATAGCTTGAAGTCTATCAAATGGTTGGAATTTCTCATGGAACATAGCCGAATGAGAGGAAATGAAATCTTCATACAACACGCTCTTAATGAAGGTGAAGTGTCTTTGACGGGAACCAGATACAAGTTTGGTGGTTATTGTGCATCCACCAATACAGTTTACGAATTTTTAGGTAAATATGAATCTGTTTTAAACCATTACAACCTAGATTTTTGTTTATTTGTCAAAAAAAAATGTTTACATTTTTTTTTTCAAATTTTAATTTATGACAAATAACTATGTTTATACTTTAATTATGAATGTCATTAAAGAACAATGTCTACAGGTAAACGAAAATTATGATTCTGAACATTAATAAAATTATTTCATCTATACAGGTTGTCTTTATCATGGGTGTAAAGACTGTTATCCTTTAAACAGACATCAAATGAAAATGCCAAGAACCAAACAGTCTTTAGAGGAACTGTACGCCCTTACGTTTAAAAAGAGAGATATCATTCAGAAGAGAGGAATGAAATACATATACATTTGGGAACATGAATTCGATCATCTTCTAAAAGAGGACAAGTATGCCAGAGAGATCGTGAATGCTATGGATCTCATGCCACGTTTGAACCCTAGAGACTCGTTTTTTGGTGGTAGGACCAATGCCATTAAATTGAAATACCAGATCCAGGAGAATGAACAGATAAAATATTATGATTTTACAAGTAAGAACCATAATTATCATTTGACAATGTCATCAAACAAATGTTATCATAAAGACATGTAAATAAGTTCTATTACCAAACATTATTCAAAATTTAGTCAATATCTCAATCTAACGTTTACAAATAAAACTTCTATGTCACTATGACATGAATACCTTTTTTATACTTAAAAGCTTTATGACACAATGATTCAGGAATACCCTTTTTTTTATCTATTTACAGGTCTCTATCCCTATGTGAACAAGTATTCCCGTTATCCAATGAAGGAACCGGAAATAATAACACACGATTTCGGTGATATAGAAACGTATTTTGGAATTGCCAAAGTGAAGTTTCTACATCCGAGAGGTTTATATTTTCCGGTTTTGCCTGTGAAATGTAACGGGAAATTGATGTTTCCTTTATGTCGTACTTGTGCCGAGAAAGAATCTCAAGAAACGTGTAAATGTAGTGATGAACAACGAGTCATAACGGGAACATGGTGTACTCCTGAACTCATCAAAGCCAAGGAATTTGGGTACAAAATACTGAAAATTTATGAAATTTATCACTGGAACGAAACTACACAGTACAATCCTGAGACTATGGATGGAGGTTTATTTTCAGAATACATTAACTTTTTTCTCAAAATAAAACAAGAGAGTAGCGGAAAACCGTCTTGGGTCGAAACGG
Organism: Tegillarca granosa; assembly: GCA_029721355.1. Classification (NCBI taxonomy): domain Eukaryota; kingdom Metazoa; phylum Mollusca; class Bivalvia; order Arcoida; family Arcidae; genus Tegillarca; species Tegillarca granosa. Next base: position 95,951 of record JARBDR010000139.1, read on the forward strand.
AAGAAGACATGATGTGTTATGTCAAGGGTTATTTAGAAAAGGAAGGCATAGACCTCGAGAAAAACAAAATTCAGAAAAATAAAGCAATGCGATCTCTTGCTAAACTGCTACTCAACAGCTTTTGGGGAAAATTTGGACAACGATTAAACATGCCACAAAATTGTTTCTATCATGATTCAGAAGCAGACAAGTTTTTTCAATGTATATCGGATCCTAAAAAGACCATCAAAGATTTCCATATCATATCTGACGACATCATTCATGTGTGCTGGGAAAATCAAGAATACATGGTTGAAGAAAATTTGCAAACGAATATCTTCATTGCCACGTTCACGACCTGTTTTGCCAGATTAAAATTGTATGATGTGTTAGAAATGCTGCAAGAAAGAGTTCTCTATCACGATACAGATTCCGTGATATTTGTGTCTCGACCGGGTTAGAAGGATCCCGAACTCGGTGACTTTCTGGGCGAACTGACCTCTGAAGACGAATACATTGAACTTTTCGTATCGGGAGGACCGAAACAATACGGATACAGGACTAATAAAAACACTATGTGTTGTAAAATCAGAGGGTTCAATCTCAATTACACCAACGGTAAACGACTAAACTTCGATTCTATGCTGGATTTGGTTACAAATATATAACAAATACCAGTTAAATTTTGATGTGCCAGATGTGCACATTTCGGAAATTCATTCCTCATCAGTGACACTAAGACCGAAAAGTTGAAAATAAAAAACATAAGCCAAACAGTTGAAAATAATGAATCTAAAGTTCCAAAATTATATAAATCCAAATGCAGCTAAGGAATGTTTTGCATGAGGGAACAAACCTTAGTTTTAAATAAATTCCTAATTTAAACGGCTGAAGATTTGCTAAATGGTACATTTTCTGACAGCACGAAGTACTGCCTACTGAGTTATGGATACCCTCGGGGAGTTTTACTCCACCAGCAGCGGTACCCGCTCAGGGGTAGTAAATATATAACAAATACCAGTTAAATTTTGATGTGCCAGATGTGCACATTTCGGAAATTCATTCCTCATCAGTGACACTAAGACCGAAAAGTTGAAAATAAAAAACATAAGCCAAACAGTTGAAAATAATGAATCTAAAGTTCCAAAATTATATAAATCCAAATCCAGCTAAGGAATGTTTTGCATGAGGGAACAAACCTTAGTTTTAAATAAATTCCTAATTTAAACGGCTGAAGATTTGCTAAATGGTACATTTTCTGACAGCACGAAGTACTGCCTACTGAGTTATGGATACCCTCGGGGAGTTTTACTCCACCAGCAGCGGTACCCGCTCAGGGGTAGTAAATATATAACAAATACCAGTTAAATTTTGATGTGCCAGATGTGCACATTTCGGAAATTCATTCCTCATCAGTGACACTAAGACCGAAAAGTTGAAAATAAAAAACATAAGCCAAACAGTTGAAAATAATGAATCTAAAGTTCCAAAATTATATAAATCCAAATGCAGCTAAGGAATGTTTTGCATGAGGGAACAAACCTTAGTTTTAAATAAATTCCTAATTTAAACGGCTGAAGATTTGCTAAATGGTACATTTTCTGACAGCACGAAGTACTGCCTACTGAGTTATGGATACCCTCGGGGAGTTTTACTCCACCAGCAGCGGTACCCGCTCAGGGGTAGTAAATATATAACAAATACCAGTTAAATTTTGATGTGCCAGATGTGCACATTTCGGAAATTCATTCCTCATCAGTGACACTAAGACCGAAAAGTTGAAAATAAAAAACATAAGCCAAACAGTTGAAAATAATGAATCTAAAGTTCCAAAATTATATAAATCCAAATGCAGCTAAGGAATGCTTTGCATGAGGGAACAAACCTTAGTTTTAAATAAATTCCTAATTTAAACGGCTGAAGATTTGCTAAATGGTACATTTTCTGACAGCACGAAGTACTGCCTACTGAGTTATGGATACCCTCGGGGAGTTTTACTCCACCAGCAGCGGTACCCGCTCAGGGGTAGTAAATATATAACAAATACCAGTTAAATTTTGATGTGCCAGATGTGCACATTTCGGAAATTCATTCCTCATCAGTGACACTAAGACCGAAAAGTTGAAAATAAAAAACATAAGCCAAACAGTTGAAAATAATGAATCTAAAGTTCCAAAATTATATAAATCCAAATGCAGCTAAGGAATGCTTTGCATGAGGGAACAAACCTTAGTTTTAAATAAATTCCTAATTTAAACGGCTGAAGATTTGCTAAATGGTACATTTTCTGACAGCACGAAGTACTGCCTACTGAGTTATGGATACCCTCGGGGAGTTTTACTCCACCAGCAGCGGTACCCGCTCAGGGGTAGTAAATATATAACAAATACCAGTTAAATTTTGATGTGCCAGATGTGCACATTTCGGAAATTCATTCCTCATCAGTGACACTAAGACCGAAAAGTTGAAAATAAAAAACATAAGCCAAACAGTTGAAAATAATGAATCTAAAGTTCCAAAATTATATAAATCCAAATCCAGCTAAGGAATGCTTTGCATGAGGGAACAAACCTTAGTTTTAAATAAATTCCTAATTTAAACGGCTGAAGATTTGCTAAATGGTACATTTTCTGACAGCACGAAGTACTGCCTACTGAGTTATGGATACCCTCGGGGAGTTTTACTCCACCAGCAGCGGTACCCGCTCAGGGGTAGTAAATATATAACAAATACCAGTTAAATTTTGATGTGCCAGATGTGCACATTTCGGAAATTCATTCCTCATCAGTGACACTAAGACCGAAAAGTTGAAAATAAAAAACATAAGCCAAACAGTTGAAAATAATGAATCTAAAGTTCCAAAATTATATAAATCCAAATGCAGCTAAGGAATGCTTTGCATGAGGGAACAAACCTTAGTTTTAAATAAATTCCTAATTTAAACGGCTGAAGATTTTGCTAAATGGTACATTTTCTGACAGCACGAAGTACTGCCTACTGAGTTATGGATACCCTCGGGGAGTTTTACTCCACCAGCAGCGGTACCCGCTCAGGGGTAGTAAATATATAACAAATACCAGTTAAATTTTGATGTGCCAGATGTGCACATTTCGGAAATTCATTCCTCATCAGTGACACTAAGACCGAAAAGTTGAAAATAAAAAACATAAGCCAAACAGTTGAAAATAATGAATCTAAAGTTCCAAAATTATATAAATCCAAATCCAGCTAAGGAATGCTTTGCATGAGGGAACAAACCTTAGTTTTAAATAAATTCCTAATTTAAACGGCTGAAGATTTGCTAAATGGTACATTTTCTGACAGCACGAAGTACTGCCTACTGAGTTATGGATACCCTCGGGGAGTTTTACTCCACCAGCAGCGGTACCCGCTCAGGGGTAGTAAATATATAACAAATACCAGTTAAATTTTGATGTGCCAGATGTGCACATTTCGGAAATTCATTCCTCATCAGTGACACTAAGACCGAAAAGTTGAAAATAAAAAACATAAGCCAAACAGTTGAAAATAATGAATCTAAAGTTCCAAAATTATATAAATCCAAATGCAGCTAAGGAATGCTTTTGCATGAGGGAACAAACCTTAGTTTTAAATAAATTCCTAATTTAAACGGCTGAAGATTTGCTAAATGGTACATTTTCTGACAGCACGAAGTACTGCCTACTGAGTTATGGATACCCTCGGGGAGTTTTACTCCACCAGCAGCGGTACCCGCTCAGGGGTAGTAAATATATAACAAATACCAGTTAAATTTTGATGTGCCAGATGTGCACATTTCGGAAATTCATTCCTCATCAGTGACACTAAGACCGAAAAGTTGAAAATAAAAAACATAAGCCAAACAGTTGAAAATAATGAATCTAAAGTTCCAAAATTATATAAATCCAAATGCAGCTAAGGAATGCTTTGCATGAGGGAACAAACCTTAGTTTTAAATAAATTCCTAATTTAAACGGCTGAAGATTTGCTAAATGGTACATTTTCTGACAGCACGAAGTACTGCCTACTGAGTTATGGATACCCTCGGGGAGTTTTACTCCACCAGCAGCGGTACCCGCTCAGGGGTAGTAAATATATAACAAATACCAGTTAAATTTTGATGTGCCAGATGTGCACATTTCGGAAATTCATTCCTCATCAGTGACACTAAGACCGAAAAGTTGAAAATAAAAAACATAAGCCAAACAGTTGAAAATAATGAATCTAAAGTTCCAAAATTATATAAATCCAAATGCAGCTAAGGAATGCTTTTGCATGAGGGAACAAACCTTAGTTTTAAATAAATTCCTAATTTAAACGGCTGAAGATTTGCTAAATGGTACATTTTCTGACAGCACGAAGTACTGCCTACTGAGTTATGGATACCCTCGGGGAGTTTTACTCCACCAGCAGCGGTACCCGCTCAGGGGTAGTAAATATATAACAAATACCAGTTAAATTTTGATGTGCCAGATGTGCACATTTCGGAAATTCATTCCTCATCAGTGACACTAAGACCGAAAAGTTGAAAATAAAAAACATAAGCCAAACAGTTGAAAATAATGAATCTAAAGTTCCAAAATTATATAAATCCAAATGCAGCTAAGGAATGTTTTGCATGAGGGAACAAACCTTAGTTTTAAATAAATTCCTAATTTAAACGGCTGAAGATTTGCTAAATGGTACATTTTCTGACAGCACGAAGTACTGCCTACTGAGTTATGGATACCCTCGGGGAGTTTTACTCCACCAGCAGCGGTACCCGCTCAGGGGTAGTAAATATATAACAAATACCAGTTAAATTTTGATGTGCCAGATGTGCACATTTCGGAAATTCATTCCTCATCAGTGACACTAAGACCGAAAAGTTGAAAATAAAAAACATAAGCCAAACAGTTGAAAATAATGAATCTAAAGTTCCAAAATTATATAAATCCAAATGCAGCTAAGGAATGCTTTTGCATGAGGGAACAAACCTTAGTTTTAAATAAATTCCTAATTTAAACGGCTGAAGATTTGCTAAATGGTACATTTTCTGACAGCACGAAGTACTGCCTACTGAGTTATGGATACCCTCGGGGAGTTTTACTCCACCAGCAGCGGTACCCGCTCAGGGGTAGTAAATATATAACAAATACCAGTTAAATTTTGATGTGCCAGATGTGCACATTTCGGAAATTCATTCCTCATCAGTGACACTAAGACCGAAAAGTTGAAAATAAAAAACATAAGCCAAACAGTTGAAAATAATGAATCTAAAGTTCCAAAATTATATAAATCCAAATGCAGCTAAGGAATGCTTTGCATGAGGGAACAAACCTTAGTTTTAAATAAATTCCTAATTTAAACGGCTGAAGATTTGCTAAATGGTACATTTTCTGACAGCACGAAGTACTGCCTACTGAGTTATGGATACCCTCGGGGAGTTTTACTCCACCAGCAGCGGTACCCGCTCAGGGGTAGTAAATATATAACAAATACCAGTTAAATTTTGATGTGCCAGATGTGCACATTTCGGAAATTCATTCCTCATCAGTGACACTAAGACCGAAAAGTTGAAAATAAAAAACATAAGCCAAACAGTTGAAAATAATGAATCTAAAGTTCCAAAATTATATAAATCCAAATGCAGCTAAGGAATGCTTTTGCATGAGGGAACAAACCTTAGTTTTAAATAAATTCCTAATTTAAACGGCTGAAGATTTGCTAAATGGTACATTTTCTGACAGCACGAAGTACTGCCTACTGAGTTATGGATACCCTCGGGGAGTTTTACTCCACCAGCAGCGGTACCCGCTCAGGGGTAGTAAATATATAACAAATACCAGTTAAATTTTGATGTGCCAGATGTGCACATTTCGGAAATTCATTCCTCATCAGTGACACTAAGACCGAAAAGTTGAAAATAAAAAACATAAGCCAAACAGTTGAAAATAATGAATCTAAAGTTCCAAAATTATATAAATCCAAATGCAGCTAAGGAATGCTTTGCATGAGGGAACAAACCTTAGTTTTAAATAAATTCCTAATTTAAACGGCTGAAGATTTGCTAAATGGTACATTTTCTGACAGCACGAAGTACTGCCTACTGAGTTATGGATACCCTCGGGGAGTTTTACTCCACCAGCAGCGGTACCCGCTCAGGGGTAGTAAATATATAACAAATACCAGTTAAATTTTGATGTGCCAGATGTGCACATTTCGGAAATTCATTCCTCATCAGTGACACTAAGACCGAAAAGTTGAAAATAAAAAACATAAGCCAAACAGTTGAAAATAATGAATCTAAAGTTCCAAAATTATATAAATCCAAATGCAGCTAAGGAATGTTTTGCATGAGGGAACAAACCTTAGTTTTAAATAAATTCCTAATTTAAACGGCTGAAGATTTGCTAAATGGTACATTTTCTGACAGCACGAAGTACTGCCTACTGAGTTATGGATACCCTCGGGGAGTTTTACTCCACCAGCAGCGGTACCCGCTCAGGGGTAGTAAATATATAACAAATACCAGTTAAATTTTGATGTGCCAGATGTGCACATTTCGGAAATTCATTCCTCATCAGTGACACTAAGACCGAAAAGTTGAAAATAAAAAACATAAGCCAAACAGTTGAAAATAATGAATCTAAAGTTCCAAAATTATATAAATCCAAATGCAGCTAAGGAATGCTTTTGCATGAGGGAACAAACCTTAGTTTTAAATAAATTCCTAATTTAAACGGCTGAAGATTTGCTAAATGGTACATTTTCTGACAGCACGAAGTACTGCCTACTGAGTTATGGATACCCTCGGGGAGTTTTACTCCACCAGCAGCGGTACCCGCTCAGGGGTAGTAAATATATAACAAATACCAGTTAAATTTTGATGTGCCAGATGTGCACATTTCGGAAATTCATTCCTCATCAGTGACACTAAGACCGAAAAGTTGAAAATAAAAAACATAAGCCAAACAGTTGAAAATAATGAATCTAAAGTTCCAAAATTATATAAATCCAAATGCAGCTAAGGAATGTTTTGCATGAGGGAACAAACCTTAGTTTTAAATAAATTCCTAATTTAAACGGCTGAAGATTTGCTAAATGGTACATTTTCTGACAGCACGAAGTACTGCCTACTGAGTTATGGATACCCTCGGGGAGTTTTACTCCACCAGCAGCGGTACCCGCTCAGGGGTAGTAAATATATAACAAATACCAGTTAAATTTTGATGTGCCAGATGTGCACATTTCGGAAATTCATTCCTCATCAGTGACACTAAGACCGAAAAGTTGAAAATAAAAAACATAAGCCAAACAGTTGAAAATAATGAATCTAAAGTTCCAAAATTATATAAATCCAAATGCAGCTAAGGAATGTTTGCATGAGGGAACAAACCTTAGTTTTAAATAAATTCCTAATTTAAACGGCTGAAGATTTGCTAAATGGTACATTTTCTGACAGCACGAAGTACTGCCTACTGAGTTATGGATACCCTCGGGGAGTTTTACTCCACCAGCAGCGGTACCCGCTCAGGGGTAGTAAATATATAACAAATACCAGTTAAATTTTGATGTGCCAGATGTGCACATTTCGGAAATTCATTCCTCATCAGTGACACTAAGACCGAAAAGTTGAAAATAAAAAACATAAGCCAAACAGTTGAAAATAATGAATCTAAAGTTCCAAAATTATATAAATCCAAATGCAGCTAAGGAATGTTTTGCATGAGGGAACAAACCTTAGTTTTAAATAAATTCCTAATTTAAACGGCTGAAGATTTGCTAAATGGTACATTTTCTGACAGCACGAAGTACTGCCTACTGAGTTATGGATACCCTCGGGGAGTTTTACTCCACCAGCAGCGGTACCCGCTCAGGGGTAGTAAATATATAACAAATACCAGTTAAATTTTGATGTGCCAGATGTGCACATTTCGGAAATTCATTCCTCATCAGTGACACTAAGACCGAAAAGTTGAAAATAAAAAACATAAGCCAAACAGTTGAAAATAATGAATCTAAAGTTCCAAAATTATATAAATCCAAATCCAGCTAAGGAATGTTTTGCATGAGGGAACAAACCTTAGTTTTAAATAAATTCCTAATTAAAATGCCTGAAGATTTGCTAAATGGTACATTTTCTGACAGCACGAAGTACAGCCTACTGAGTTATGGATACCCTCGGGGAGTTTTACTCCACCAGCAGCGGTACCCGCTCAGGGGTAGTAAATATATAACAAATACCAGTTAAATTTTGATGTGCCAGATGTGCACATTTCGGAAATTCATTCCTCATCAGAATTCATTTTACAAACAGAGAAAAAGAATTAAAAGACATTACCGTAGTCAATCCCCACAAAATCTGTAGAGAAAAACGGAAAAGGAAATTGTACAATCGCGTGGAAAAAAAGAAATACAAGATAGTGTATACCAAACGTGTGATTCAAAAAGGCACGTTTGACACGTTACCTTACGGATACTGAAAAAACAAGAAACAATGAACAGTGATTTTGACGCTTTATTCAATATTACATATCTACATGTATCATCAGAATCTGATTAAAAAGTTAACCACTTCATCAATGTCTTTTGTTTTTTGTTCTTCTCGATGTTTCCAGTACGTCTTCTTATTCCGGGTGGAATGCCTTTAGTTTTCTGTATCACTACGTAACCTTTTCCTCTCTGCTGCCTTTTGGTCGACCGAGGATTTTCATTAATCATGAATGCAGACGGAGTATTGTTTGACTGTAACACTTCGTAAAACTTTAAGTAACCTATAGGTTGTTGTACAGTGTGTCGACTCAGTATGTTCTTAATGAGATCTATTATATGAGAACCCTTTATAGCTTCTCCATCCACAATGATTTCACCTTGACCGTTCCAGTTTATAATATTTTGTTGAATCAAGAAATGCATCAACGCTTCGGCTTTTTTTTGAAGAAGTTTTGGTACCGTCATTTTCAGCACTTCGGTCAATTTATGGGATTCGGGCAAGTGTTCGTAAGCTTTTTGGTTCTCTAATGTCGTCGATTGTTCTAAGTGGTTCTGGTTCTCCTCTTCCTGGCTCTGTTTCATTAGATTGAGATATTTTTCTTTTGCGAGTACGACGAGTTCTTTTGCCATCACTTAAAACATTCAGTATCAATCTTAAAATAGATGATAGGAACTCTCGTTGTCTGATTAATCTCTCGAGTTCCACACTTTTTTTGGTACTCTTACTCAGTATTAACTGAAACAACTCTTGATCTGTCGATTTGTTAATGGCACGGTTCCTTTATATATATTAAAGACAATTTCCTGTAAAGCTCGAAATTGATCTTCCGTTAGGGAACGTAAGAGGGCACGCCTCTGTTTGGGTTTGGCTTCTAATAATGTCGTTAAGAAAGGCACATACGTCTGAATGTTTCGACTCATTCTTCTAAGAATGACGAAAGTTAACAACACTTACACACACACATATATATATATATATATATATATATATATATATATAGATTATGTTTTTGGAACAAAAAGAATGGTGTCTTGATTGGGTAAAATGTGAATTCTTAGTCTCTCACGGTCGGGTGCACTCGGCGTCAAATCGAGAAGTAAATAACCATATGGTTTTGACGTTGCTTTCTGGTAAGCATCTTTGAAATATTCTTTTTTCCCGGGAAATACTTGAGATCCAAACGTAATTATTTGTCGAGCATTCCTCACGTTCCGAAATAGTATCACATACTGGCATTGTAGCGATATAGTTCTGGAATACTTTCCGGGCATATACAGGTTCTGGGTCAAGAGCATCACCGACACCCTTTTATGATGGGCAGTAACACAAAACAGATATGACGTGTCTTCGCTTTTCGTCATTCTTCAATATCCTCTCTTGTAGGAAGACCTTGATGAAAGACTATTTTAGAAATCGACTTCTCCATTTCATCAAACATAGGTTGCCACTCTCCATAGGCAACAACGATTTTATTTGGAGGTGTCTCAAACATGCCAATCCGGTGTTTGAGTATTTCGTAGGTTAGAGTGGTTTTCCCCGACATGGTGCTCCCGCTTAGAAGAATTAAAGAGGGACTTTTAAAAGGTAATAACGAATGATGATGCCACCACTGTTCTGAAGACATCTTTCTTCTTTCGTGTTTAACAAACAAGTGACAAATGAAGAAACGGATTTATACATAAATAACAAAAAAACAGCTTACTTAGCTCATACAATCTTTTATTTACAAGCATTGGAAATATTCTGTTACATACTGATAGACATATTGATCTGCAGACGACATCGATTTCAAAAAATTAATGACAGAAAATAATGTGACATTTTTACATTTCATTAACAAATAATACAATACATAATGACCACAAACAATAGATTGTCGGTTTTGGATGTTTATAGTACTAAATTCATATGTTTGAAGGCCAATTCACACAGTGTATCATGATTTATGAATCGTGATTTATAAATCATTCTGCTTTATAAACCTTTTATGTACACATGCTAAATCAAGGTTTATGTGCTAAATTATTTCCCGCTAAAATGATGGAAGAAATGGAGGAGGAAGAAATTATTATTTCCTTGTGTATATTAATAATTTTTGCTGGAATTAAGCAATACGAAAGGTGTATGCGTAAAAGGCGTTTGTGGGTTCGACCATGGATAAGCAGACGCGATAAGCAAGGAGCATACCATGCCCTCGTACAAGAACTATCCACTGAAGACCCCAAAGGCTTAAAAAATTTCCTGAGAATGGATATGGCGGCATTCAATGAGTTACTAAATATGGTTGCTCCATTGATTAAGAAAAAAGATACCTTAATGAGAGACTCTATATCACCAGCCGAGAGATTAGCTTTGACTCTTCGATTTTTGGCTTCAGGTAGGAATTACATTAAAAACAAGAGGGCCATGAAGGCCCTGGACGCTCACCCGAAAATGATGTACACTCAGCTTGATTTTGGCAAACTGGAGCTTCTATTCTTAAAAGAGTTTTTTTCCTATATTTCGAGCTAGTGACCTACTTATTGACACAAAATGACCCATATATAAACTTGAGCTAGCTTTTGTCAAGAGCATCATTCTGAGACAGTTTGATAAGATTGGTCTAAAATGGATCCCCTCATATGTGTTAACAAGGTTTTTATATAATTCGACCTAGTGACCTAATTATTGACCCAACATAGCCCATGTACAAACTCGAGATAGCTTTTGTCAAGAGCATCATTCTGACTAAGTTTGATGAAGATTGAACTAAAATTGGATCCTCAGGAGTGTTAACAAGGTTTTCTTACAATTTGACCTAGTGACCTACTTATTGACCGAACATGGCCCATATACGACCATGAGCTAGCTTTTGTCAAGAAGATCATTCTGACTAAGTTTGATGAAGATTGGACTAAAATTAGGTCCTCAAGAGTGTTAACAAGGTTTTTCTACAATTTGACTTAGTGACCTACTTATTCACCCAACATGGCCCATGTACGAACTTGAGCTAGCTTTTGTCAAGAGCATCATTCTGTCTAAGTTTGATGAAGATTGGACTAAAATTGGGTCCTCAGGAGTGTTTACAAGGTTTTATTACAATCCGACCTAGTGACCTATTTATTGACCCAACATGGCCCCTATACAAACTTGAGCTAGCTTTTGTCAAGAAGTTTATTGTGACTAAGTTTGATGAAGATTGGACTAAAATTGGGTCCTCAGGATTGTTAACAAGGTTTTATTACAATTTGACCTAGTGATCTACTTACTGACCCAACATGGCCCATATACAACCTTCAACTAGCTTTTGTCAAGAAGATCATTCTGACTAAGTTTAAAGAAGATTGGACTAAAATTGGGGCCTCAGGAGTGTTAACAAGGTTTTTTTTTACAATTTGACCTAGTGACCTACTTATTGATCCAACATGGCCCATATAAAAACTTGAGCTAGCTTTTGTCAAGAAGATCATTCTGACTAAGTTTGATGAAGATTGGACTAAAATTGGGTCCTCATTAGTGTTAACAAGGTTTTTCTACAATTTAATCTAGTGACCTAATTATTGACCCAATATGGCCCATATACAATCTTGAGCTAGATTTTGTCAAGAAGATCATTCTGACTAAGTTTGATGAAGACTGGACAAAAATTGGGTCCTCAGGAGTGTTAACAAGGTTTTTCTACAATTTGACCTAGTGACCTACTTATTGAACCAACATGGCCCATATACGAACTTGAACTAGCCTTTGTCAAGAGCATTATTCTGACTAAGTTTGATGAAGATTTGACTAAAATTGGGTCCTCAGGAGTGTTAACAAGGTTTTTCTACAATTCGACCTAGTGACCTACTTATTGACCCAACATGGCCCATATATGACCTTGAACTAGATTTTTTCAAGATGATCATTCTGACTAAGTTTGATGAAGATTGGACTAAAATTGGGTCCTCAGGAGTGTTAACAAGGTTTTTCTACAATTTGACCTAGTGACCTACTTATTGACCCAACATGGCCCATATACGAACTTGAGCTAGCTTTTGTCAAGAAGATCATTCTGACTAAGTTTCATGAAGACTGGACTGAAATTGGGTCCTCAGGAGTGTTAACAAGGTTTTTCTACAATTTGACCTAGTGACCTACTTATTGACCCAACATGGCCCATATACGAACTTGAACTAGCTTTTGTGAAGATGATCATTCTGACTAAGTTTCATGAAGACTGGACTGAAATTGGGTCCTCAGGAGTGTTAACAAGGTTTTTCTACAATTTGACCTAGTGACCTACTTATTGACCCAACATTGCCCATATACGAACTTGAGCTAGCTTTTGTCAAGACGATCATTCTGAGAAAGTTTGATTAAGATTGCACTTAAATTGTGGCCTCAGGAGTGTTACCAATCAAAAGTTGACGCACGACGCACGTCGCACGACGCACGACGCACGACGGACAATGACCCACCACAATAGCTCACTTGAGCACTTTGTGCTCAGGTTAGCTAAAAACAAAAGAGAGAGAGAGAGAAAGAGAAAGAGATCTCTATGGCAATCAAACTGAAACAAATGAATAAGTACATGTTTTTATTTGTGATTTATTGAACTGGAAACGATTTATAAATTTGAAACATAAAAAGTGTTTGTTAAGTAATTACATTTTGCAGTTTATAAGATATTCTACGGGTTTTTCTTGTGATTAAAAATCACCACTTCACTTCTATTTACAGGAGACAGCTATGAATCTCTGCAATACCTCTATCGGATCCCAAAGTCCACAATTTCATATATTATTCCTGAGACGTGTGAGGCAATATATAAATCATTGAAAGACAAATACATGAAGGTTAGTTGTTTTTACCAGGTCAAATCGTTTCATTGTCATAAACAAAATTACATACAGACATTAAAGACTGGTGTATGTTCCTGGAAAAAGACCAGGCGACGTACTGCAACTTGATGGTGAAGGTGAAGCACTACACATTGAATCGCCATCATATTGACCAAATCTAGCTGTTGCTTGTGTGCTTTGCCAAGCTTGAGACTGCTGTTGATAAGGAACGGAACGTGAATTTGAATCTTCATATTGTGCATCGAAAATTAAACCTTGAATTCTTAATTTTAAATTGTTTTTTATCCTTTCATTCTTAACTTTTGCAAGTTCAGATGATATGTACAATGAAAATGCGTAGTCTTCTCCTGTGTTTTGAAGCGACATTTGCGGGGTTAATGGTACTGACACCTGAGGTTGTGACCTTTTAGTTCTTATGTCACTTAATACCTCAACCGCTTTAGCCATCATTTCCATTGGGGCTGATAATTTCCTTCTTTTATTTGTAGGAAATTTAGATTCCCCAGGCATTTGGGTAACTTCAATTTCATCTGAAGTACTGGATGCGTCCTTTTCTTCCTCGAGATCTTGTGATTCTTGTGACGGCAATTCCTATAAAGAGAAATAACAAATTTTTAATTATTTTGCAGGTACCAGACAGTCCTCAAGAATGGGCTAGGATTTCCCGAGAGTTTGAAGAAAGGTGGAACTTCCCTAACTGTATAGGCGCAATAGATGGAAAACATATAGCTTTGAGGTGCCCACTTCGGAGTGGATCAGCATATTTCAATTATAAAAATTATTTCAGTATAATACTTTTAGCCATAGTTGATGCAGATTATTACTTTTTGTATGTTGGTTGTAATGGCAGATCTAATGATAGTGGTGTGTTCGGCCGTTCTACTATTAATGAATTGCTTGAAAATGGTGGTTTGAAGTTGCCACCTGCTAAACCACTTCCGGGAAGGCACACTAAAGTACCGTATGTGCTTGTTGGGGATGATGCATTCTGCCTGAAAGACTATCTTCTTAAACCATACCCAAATAGATTGCTACAATTGGACAAACGAATATTCAACTACAGACTGTCAAGGGCAAGACGAATCGTAGAAAATGTATTTGGAATATTAGCTACGAGATTTGGAATTTTTCGGCGATCATTATGCTATGAACCAGACAAAGTAACTACATTTGTTCTTGCAGCTTGTGTACTTCATAACTTCCTAAGGTCAAAAGCTTCAACAAGGCAACTCTACATCCCAGACGGCATGTTTGACACAGATGATACACCAGGAACATGGAGAAATAATGGAAGGCAAAACACTTTTACTAATTTGGCCCAACAAGGTGGAAATCGTAATTCAACAGATTCCCGTGATATAAGGAATGAATTCTGTGATTATTTTAGCACAAATGGTCAGGTGCCTTGGCAGTGGGATAAAATCTGAAGGCAAACTCACCATGTTAGTGACAGATTTCCTTGGTGTTATCTGTGGCCTAAGGAATGAATCTAAACTGTCAAAAAAAGGCCATTTACTTCTGTATACTTCATCAGTTCCACTACCACTTTTCTTGCTTTTATTAATTTTTACCAATTCCCTTGTATAGTAATTCCTCATATGCTTTAGTTTGTCATTTATTTCTTCAGCTGTAAAATAAAACAAATTGAAAAGTACTAGTATGTTCTTGAATCTGAAAATACATTTTATGCATGTATTTCATTAATTATGTCACAGATGTAAAGAATGATTGTCAATAAAAATATAGCAAGACTAAATATATTCAGTTATTATTGTTGTTTTATATATAAATAGTGCACTTACCAGTAAATCTGTCTTCGAGGACTTCTCTGATTTTATCTAATGATCTTTGTCTAGCATCTTTTTTGGAATAATTAGGATTGGATATATCCCATAAAGTTGGTTCAATTTCGTATTCATGGACCAGTGTTTCCAAATCTTCTCTTGACCATGCAACATCCTTTCTCTTTTCATTTTTTTTTGACTTTTCAACTTCAGCCATGCTTGTTGATGAAGCTGTGCACTTTGTGACCTGGGTTCTGATTGGTCAGAAGTGTACAGGAATTTTGAGGTTTATAAACCTTGAGTTACAAAATAGAGCAAGTTCTAAATTTTCAAAGTGATTTATAAATCTCAAAGTTTTATATATCACGGTGTTCACACCATGTGTTTCTGATTTATAAATCATGATTCAAAAATCATGATACACTGTGTGAATTGACCTTGAGAGTTTAAAGTCAAAAACGACACAAAGTTCTCGTGATAAGATCCCGGTCTTCTTCCAAAACTGTCGAAAAATTCTGCATATTCTTCGTTCAGAAACCAAAACACTACCCAATGTTCACCGGGAAGATGCGATTCTTGAGAATTACAAACGTATGCACTCGGATATGTCGTCACTTTTTTCGGCAACGTATCGGGCGAATAAATTCCTTTCACGAAATAAGCTAAACATCTATTTTCTCTAATGACACATTGTAACTGTTCCGTATTCATACTTGAGTGTATTTGATATCTCTAGAATGGTCTATTTCAATCAAAGCCGGAAATTCGGCATAGGCTATACAGTTCAATGTTTCCGTGGTGACCGTAGCAAACTTCACTTCGAATCTAACGTTTCCTTGCCGAACCAGGTTTATATATTCTTCGCCCAAGTCGTTCGGTGCCAAACTGTATGCATACACGGTGTAACCTTGATTGAAATTTTCTCTAGTAATTTGAAGCCCGGTATCTTTGTTCCATTTTTCTGCTACTTCGAATAGATTCACGAACGGTGTCACGTAATTTCTGTTTGACACATCAATCTTCATAGGTCTGGTGGGTACACTCTCGCCATTGACGAATAATGCCACCTCTTCGGCCAGATTAAGGAATTTGAAAGTGTATTTCGTGTAACTTCCATTGACCGCTGTTTGGGAAACAAAGGCAAAATAGACTTTGGTCGGTAAATTGTTAGACCAAACGTTCTGCCAAATGAATGAACCGGATCCTGTAGGACATGTATTCATTTTCACTTCGTCCGAATCAACGGGTATTTTGCATTATGTTCTTTCAATATTTCTGCATGGTTGATTAAAACACCATTGTCCACCTTGATCATGCACGCTTTAAATGCAATGTCCAGTATGTGCAGTTTGTAATCTGGTGACATCTCTTCGCTCATGAAGAGAAACGGGGCCCTGTTTCGGAAGAATTTCAAGGTTAAATTGACACCGTTCACGAGGTATTTATCTAACCGAAATATGTCTTCGTACAATGGTCCTTCCAGATCGAATTCCTTGCTGAGTTGGGTGAAATCGTATCTTTTATTTTGACCCCCATTCGAATCGCTCACGGGATTTCCCGAATCCATATCGTCTGTGTCTTGATAGAAAAGCTGTGATTGTAATTGCGATTGCGAGGTGTCACCTCCATTCGATAATATTTGTTTCAAAACTGCTTTCCAGGGATAATGACTGGTGTTGAGAGACACTAACTTCCCATTCATGTACGTATCGATTTGACTCCATATCGTCTGTAAAGGTAAATTGAGGATCCCTACTTTTTCTTGGTTTTTCAAGGCTGTCCCATCGGCTTTGGTTATTTTACATTTCATATATAATCTAGACCTTCTCAGATCAATATATTCGTTTCCTTGTCCAGGTACAGTGATTTCAATGGGAGCATCCTCTGTACTGAAGGAGGAAACGGGACGGCATTCGTTAAAGTAAATCTTGTCAACTGCCACCTGATTAGCAGGTAAAGTGAAAATCGACAGTTCTGCAGGTTGTGCAATGTCTCTGTTTTTATCGTTGAGATAAGCCATCCTCTAATGTTTCAATCTCTTAAATATGTTAAAACCTTCCGAAAAGGAATTTTTCCGTTTCCTGTCTGTGGTCTTAGAGCTTTTTTTCTGACGTGATGCTCTCTTGGCGTCTTTCTTAGGAATGATCTTTTTCTTACGTTTCTGTCCTTTTATAGCTTTCTTTTGAACAGGGACGTGAGGTAACTTTTCTTTGATGGTATCTTTCATTTCTGACTTTGCTCGTTCTTCTACTGCAGCTACGGGAGTTACAGCTTGACCCACGATGTTGATCTCGGGTTCGTTTTCTTTGGCATTAGAATTGACGGGAATGACATAAGATTTCTTGGAATACATTCCCGCTATTCCACCACCACCTGTTTGACGACCTTTATATGTACTCGGATTGAATTTCCCCGTCATCATGTTTTTATAAAACGATTTCCAAATTCTGGGATCGGACACGTACTGTGAGCCTATCATGGTATCAGAAAAGACGTTCTTTCAATTGTAACGTCAATGTCACTTCTCCTTGAAGAAATGACGCCAATGCGTGATTCGAATCTTTTATACTGATTTGTATGTCCTGAAACACGACCGATTTTAGAGGTACTTCGTAAGGTTGGTCGTAAATATAGTTATCACTGCTTTTTAAATAGATGCGTCTCAAGAGAGGCAGTTCTCTTTCCCCTACAATGGTATCGTCGCACAAATTACAATAAATAAATAATTCTGGTTTTGATGTCTTGGTTCCTTGATACGTAAATTCCAATAACGAGATGGTCGAGTTCCCACTTAATGTGAGTTGTTTTGGTAGGTATACTCTAAAATCGAAACACTTGTTATCCGGATAAATATGGGCACTATCCTTAGAACTGAGAACCATGCGCTTCAACATATCTTCGAGAAATGAAGTCCACCTTAAAATTTGATCCTATTTATACTTCTTTCAGATCCGATTCCTTGATCCAAGAATTGAATTTCGATGGATAATGTAACCAGGACACTAAGACTTGTTTTTCTCCATTAACCCTCCTCCGTTTTAGAATTTTTTCGATTTTCCATATACTGTTTTCATCTTTATTCACTTTTTGTAACTCTTGAGAGTAAAACGTTCCTTGTATGGGGTCGGCATTGTAATCTACTATTTTGTAAACAGGTATTCCGTCTCTTTTTAATCTTCTATGTATTTTAAATACTTCTCCCGTCCATTTCTGATCGTACTCTCTTCTAAAGGGATGCTTCAAATGTGTTATTCGTACGTTATCATTTATTTTAAATTTAAAAATCTGTTTCTTTCTTGGTTTTTGTTTCCTCTTTTTAACCTCTGTAATTTTTTCTTTCTTTTTAAGCTTTGTTTTGGTGCGAACCAGATAGGCGTTAAGTCTAACTTCGTCTTCGTTGGTTTTATTTACATCTGCAGGTGTCATTCCTTTCAAGGGTCTAGAAGGCGTATGATTGATGTTATCTAGGTCTTTAATATATTTATATGAATTTTTCTCTGTAAACATACGGTACATTCTGTTTTTCATATTTTGAATGGTCCTTTCGGCAAAATTACTTTTCGTCTCATTTTGCGTAAAGATAAGATAAACATCTTCGCTTTTCAAGTAATTTTTAACGATAGTGTTATCGAATTCTCTTCCTTTGTCTGTTCTTAATAGTATTGGTTTTCGACCCTTTGAAAACAATTTCTTCAAAGCATTTAAAGTATCCTTGGCAGTTTTCTGTTTCATGGGTTCTGCGAAAACATATCTTGAAAATATGTCTTGTGCCACCAAGATGTATTGAATGCCCTCATTTTCTTTTGAGATATTTTTGACATCCATCAAATCGGCATCCCATTGTGTGTCTATTCCTTGTACTATTATATGATTTCTTTTAAATTTTCTTTGGACTCTTTTTTGGAGTGAATATGCATCTCGATCAGATAAATATTGTCTAATCTTTCTCAGACCAATGTTAAATTGACCTTCTTTCTTAACTATCTGATACAATTTTTCGGGTCCGGCAAAAGCTGCAGCGTGTTTCGGATCAGTCCATATTTTATCTAAATATTCTGTTTCTGAGGGAGATAACATCGTAATCACTCTATGAGCGACTACGCCTTCCAAAATCTCGTGACGAAATGAACATCTTCACATACAAAACTTCTATATATAGACAACTGTACAAATAATGTAAAGAAAACATATTTGAATAGAAAACAAAAGCACTAAACTCTATGATTAAATGTTTATTATGAATATATAAAACAATATACATCATAATATATAAAACAATATACATCATGATAAGCATATTTCATCAACAAAACAATGAACAAAAACATATAATTCATAAAAATAATACAAATAATTTGATTACATTTTAATAGTCCATATAATGGTTAGGATTACATCTACGACACTGAAAAAATCCCATCTGATTTAAATGATCGTCCGATAACTCACAGAATGTCACTGTGGCTAGCTGCTCTTTCAATAATTCTGCCACAAAATTTATGGCACATCTCATTTGGTCCCATTGAGCAAAGGTAAGAGCTATCCCTTT
Organism: Tegillarca granosa; assembly: GCA_029721355.1. NCBI lineage: Eukaryota > Metazoa > Mollusca > Bivalvia > Arcoida > Arcidae > Tegillarca > Tegillarca granosa. Next base: position 115,559 of record JARBDR010000139.1, read on the forward strand.
ACGTGTTGGAACAACAGATTCTTGTCCTTCAGGAAGAAACCACTTCCTAATATGCACGACGGGAAAACCAGTTTTGATGCTCACGTTTACGTTTTCGCCGAGGTGGTATCTGTAATCCACATTCTGATTGCTTTTATATGATTCTATACATTCCGAAACATCACGGTAACAACACAAGTCCAACTTCAGCCATTTCTCGAGATCTAAGCAAATACCAACCTTTGAAGGATATAGTCCACGTTTATTTCTAACATACTGTCTAATGTGGATCATCATCTTTTCATTAAATTGTTTTGCCACTACGTAACGGTCATCTCCCAAGTGGATACAACACAGATCGACGTTATCTTGAATTTGGGATGGAAGAGACATGCAGTTCTCAATCAAAGTGTCTTCAGGTATGAGGTCCACACTGTCAGCATTGACAACAGGTGTCGGAGTGGTTTTACCGACCTCTGTCGATTCTGTTATGATCTGCTGACTCTGTATTCCCGCATGTTGTATATTGTCATTACATGTATTCGGGAGATCCGTTTTACCATCGCCAAGTAACTTGCGCCAAAGTTTATCTTTCACTTCTTTTTTGATGGTCTTTCTTCCCATTCCCCTTCCTCGGGATCCTTCAACAGTTTTAGCGACTTTCGTCTTCATTTTGCCTTATACTATATCTTTAAGTCTCTTACAGCGTGTAATACACGTGTGATCTCTAGCTCTCTCTTTTGAAATTATGATGTCAAACAGACAAAATCCTGAGGTTTTATACTATTTGGTTTCTAAATATAGCTCTTCTCGAAACTTCGCTTCTATTGTTCTCTATCTGATTGATGACTTTTTTTTACCCGAAAGTTCCAGATCATACTCTCTAATTTCTAATAATAGATCTTCTCGAATCTTCGCTTTTATTGTTATACTTTTTTATAACCATTCTAGAAGTTTCGGTTTTAAATTACTTTAAACGAGATATTTCTCGAATCATCATGACATAGAATATTCTCTTTTGTATTATAATGATTTTAAACTCTGACAATATTCTGGATCTTTCTTTAATTTACAGAACCTTGGAATAATATATATTTCTATTAACTTTGATTTAAATTCTTTGATTTAAATTTAAATTTTTTGAAAAGTTTTATTTTTAGACCAATTTTATATTAGAGTTCTAATTCTAGACCGAAATTTCTAGAGGGTTCTATATTTAGGATCGAATTTTCTCGCACATTCCAATGACGTCACACACTTTATTTTTAGATCGAACTTTCGAATTTTTGAATTTTATTGTTAATATTGTTTTGAAAATAGTTGTTGAAACTGTTTCAATCTGTTTTGTTGCATTTTTGAAAAGAAATTGATATTAACATTATGAAGTTGAAGTATTATAATGTCAACCAGATGTTGTGCTTTTGCACATTGTACTAATAATGCAACAAAAATTAGTAAATGGAAAAGACAGTTTTGTGAGGAACATAACTGTAAATTTGTTACTGGTAGAAGCATTTGTGAACAGCCTTTCCATTTATTTCCATTTCCTTCAAAAACAAAGAATATTGAGGCTAGGCTAAATTGGACATCCATCATTAATCGAAAAAATGTAACAGAAAATTGGATGCCATCAGATGACTCCAGAGTTTGTTCAACTCATTTTTTGGAAGGAAAACCAACCATTTCTAACCCATATCCATCCATAAATCTTGGCTATGTACCAATACGAGAGATTACATCTAGACCGCCACCAAATCTAAGACAAAATATTGAAACACCATCCAAAAAAAAAGAAAATCACAAACTTTTTCATCTGAAACATTTCTTGACCCTAACAATGAGGATAAGGCTGAATTTATTTCAAACAATAACCATGACTATTATACATGTAGTACTAACTGTGTTTCATGTCTGCAAAAGGATATAAAAATAACAGAATTGCAAACAAAACTTGAAAAATGTGAATACGAGTTACAAAAATATAAAACACAAGCTGTTCATAATAACAGTATAAAAAACATTTAACATAAATAAAGTACTCAAATCTGACAAAAAATTGAAGTTTTATACAGGTATACCAACAATAATAGCATTTAATGAAATTTTTGACAGTGTTCAACCTCACTTGAAAAATATTAAATACTGGAAAGGTCCTAAAAGGTTGTGTAATCCACTGAAATCCAAAAGAAAATTTTGTAATAGCAAAAGAAGCTTAAGTGCCAGAGAAGAAATGATTTTGTGTTTAATGAAACTAAGGTTAGGCCTTTTGAATGAAGATTTGTCAGATAGATTTGTATATCTGTTGGGCTTGTATCAAGCGTGTTCACAACTTGAGTGAAAATATTGTCCAGGTTATTGGGAGAATGTGTCTTCAATCCTCCTGCAGAAGTTGTCAGAGCCAATCTTCCTCCATCATTCAGAAACAACAAATTTCAGAATGTACGGCACATCATTGATTGTACAGTGGTCTTTATTGAAAAGCCAAATAACCTAGAAGTTTCTGCAGTAACGTGGAGTGACTACAAACGCAATAACACTGCAAAGTTTTTAGTCAGCATTACACCTGATGGTCTGATCAACTTTGTATCAAATTGTTATGGAGGTCGGGCTAATGATAAATTTATTACTCTCAATTCAGGTTTCTTGGATATTATTGAACCTTGCGACAAAATATTAGCTGACCGAGGTTTCCAAATGCGAGAGGATTTTGCCCTTTTAAATTCAATGCTCATTATACCTCCAGGGCGCCGTGGGGTCTTGCAAATGCCACCTGCTGATGTTCAGCTTACTAAAGATGTTGCAAATAGAAGAATTTACATTGAGCAGGCTATAAGAAGAATGAAACAATTTAGAATTCTTAAGTATGAGTTGCCTTTGACAATGTTACAACATTTAGATGACATGGTTAATATAATTGCAGCTATCTGTAACATGCACACACCATTACCAAACTATGGGAAAGATGCATAAAATTATTTAGAAACATTATAAAGCATCTAGCACATGTAAGGGTTTAATATGGTATTCACTGAAAGGACTGAAAAGATGCATAAAATTATTTAGAAACATTATAAAGCATCTAGCACATGTAAGGGTTTAATATGGTATTCACTGAAAGGACTGAAAAGATGCATAAAATTATTTAGAAACATTATAAAGCATCTAGCACATGTAAGGGTTTAATATGGTATTCACTGAAAGGACTGAATAATTTCCATGTGCTACAGGACATAGTGACATATTGAAGTTACTCAACAATAATAACGAACTACATATAAACCATTGGAAGTGTAATTATATTAATTTTATCACATAACTCAGAAAAATTGTGGAAACAAGACTTTCTTTCCCTGAACAACTATAATTTTGCATGTTAAAATAAAAGATTGACTGTAGAGGAAAAGGTAATGCCAAAATTACATTTGTAAAATACATGTAATGATATCCAGGTAAACTTCAAACAGAAAATAATTGAGTGATATCACAATGTTTTTATTGTACACTGATGTGTGCACTATTGAAAAAGATGACTTTATTACATAAAAGATGGATGAGCTATGTGATAAACAATTGAAATCTTACGGTTTTTCATAACTAATCACATACTGAATGTCCTGTAATCTACAGCAGAAAATAAAAAATGGACACTTTTTGGGAAACCAAAAAAATGAAAGATGTTTTACACATACACACACATATATTATACAATAAAGTTGTGGTATCATAAAATATTCAAAATAACTGCATTTACAATATTATAATTCAGTGACTTTCACAATCTGGACAAACCCAGTCCTTAATTTTATTAAGTGCAGATTTAGTGATATTAACACACTTGAAATGGTACCAACGGTCACATCTGTCACAACAGATACTCCTATGTTGAAAAGAGTGAATGTTTCCCTGTTCTTGTATCTGACAGTTACAAATAATGCAAAAATATGTATTGCCACAAACTGGCTCAACATCCATTGGTTCAGAATTGGGTTGTGTCACTGAAAAAGATTTCTGTATGTCCCTTCCTATAATTTCAGGGACAATAAACAAATTAAAAAACAATTCTAAGCTTGAAAATACAGTCTGAAAATACTTGGCATGAAAAATACTCTCTCGTTAAAACAACCATTGACAGAGTAAACAAAAATGTCACACCATTTTCGTCTAGTCAATGCCATTTGGCCTTGGACTTGACAAAAATAATCATGGCTTTTCTTCACTGTTAATGTATTATTACAATTGTACAAGAATACAGGTAATTTACAATTACAAACACCAGAACATGTTTCACATTTTGGAACTAGAACACTTTTCACCTCAAGTAAACCATCACCACAACAGTCACAAGTGACTAGCATATCTGGACTTGCTGCTAGGTATGAATGATTCTGTTCGATGAAAATACCACATTCATTAAACAATGCATTAGAATGGGCTTTAACATAATCTTGCTTGTAAAGTGACTAAGCAATGGGTTTACAATCTCTTCCAAACTTTTATGATTTTATGTTAGGATTTAGTGTGTTATACCCCATTACAGAAGAAATTAATCTTGTCATATCAGTGTTTGGATTGGTACGGTAAGAATTAACCCTTGTATAGATGGAATAAAACTTTGAAGCTGTGATTCTACCAGTTCTCAAACAATGCCATGTTTCATTGTTATGTTGCCCAATTGTAGCAGTATTTAAAACTTGTATATCAGTGTCATTTAAAATTTGCAGGTCTCTCATAAATGTTTCTACATCAGTTCCCCTTCCTCTGGTGTCCATCCTCAATTCTTGAATTAGTCTGTCTGCAGCATCAGACTCTGTATTTACAGGAGTTTCACAGTCTTTTTCATCTGGACCTTTCATTCCTGTTAAGAAAACAATTGAAGAGTAGCATAAATGGGCATGAAGTGCAGCTAGCTTACTCCATGGTAATTAGGTAGATAAAATGATGAAGCACTTGCCCATAAGCCACCGATTCATTGTTTATGGTTTTATTTGTAAATATGATGCAGTAAATTTAGATTAGAAACAGACAATATAGCAATTCATTATCGTGTACCATCATCATTCAATAATAGAGATACATCACCCATTTTGAAAACATGTCTTTGAAATTGTGAGGGTAAATCAAGTTTTTGCCAATAAAATATCTGTTTAAAGTTTTATACTTGTTTATTAATTACCAGTTTTAAATTACATGAGGGTAAATGTTTTATTTAACTTGGACCATGCTTATTGCATAAATATTTTTCCAACAAATCCGAGTTATCTCCTTTTAACCAAACTGAGATTATATATATGATAACACACAATCATACATCTGTGATAAATGCCAACACAAGTGTCAAATATAACTTTTTTGGTTAAAGTTTTTGTTAAAGTTTTTGTTATAATTGGTTTGTCATGCAAAGGTGTAATATTCATATTGACTATAAACACCATATCAATACAGTTCAACAGCTATACTTTTGTTAATATATTTTTTTTCTCATTCTGCAACTCAGCAATGAATTTGTAATATAAATTCATGATTATTTTTCACTAAACAAATTAAAGTATGTTGTCAAGCTCATTACAATGTTTGTGATTTCATTTTATTTCATTTATTATATCCAAAAGCATACACTTATAGGTATATACAATAAAATATACATGTCAAAGGAATGAAATTTGGTAACAAGTGACATCACAGATAAAACATATTTATTCAATTATGCAGAGTCATGTGATCAATGGCATTTATAGTCATATTAACGTCATTCCTCTAAAACTAGGGGAAATAGGAAGCACATAGGGCAAATAAGAACATTATGTCATAAACGAGTTTACAACTTACCTTTACTTAACACAGAGTTGAAAGGATATGTGCTAAACGAGCTGCAAGTTTTTTCCCATCTTAAGAAACTGATTCTAGAGGTTCATAGTTTAATTTTTCATTAGCTACTAGTGGTCTTTTAGCATCTGTAATATTAGAAATAAAAAATAACCTCAAACTTGACATGTGCCCATAGTACACAATAAAGTGCCTTCCAATTGACAGAAAAATAGTTATACAGACCTACCTTTTCCTGACTGGTACTCTTTCATTTATAACCATTTACATGTACTGTGATATACATTGAAAGACAAAATACCTTCATGTACCAAAGTTGTTATTCCTGTAATTCACACCATAATTGGCTTAAATATTGTATTATCTTTTCTGGTCTATATTAAAAGTACCTTAATTATAAAGGAGTTGGTTCACGAAGTGCCAAATTTGGCCTAAGAAAATGGTTTATAATAAACTTGATACATTAACAATGTCGATTGTACAAAATTAGGTAGAGGTCAGGTATATTTCAGAATCAGGAGAATTATTTCATGTTTGCTATTCGGTACCCAATTAAAAATGAGCTGAAAATATGGCAAATATGTGAAAAACGGCAAAATTCCTTAAATTTGCTCAATAAAACCTAAAATTTAGATGTGGCCACAGCCGTCGACAATCACAGCCTTTCAACAGTTGAAATTATTTGCTAAAAGACACATTTTAAGTATGGTTAGATGATTATCGAAAGCTGTGGCCACATCGAAATTTACTAAAAACGATCAAAATTTTGCCTTAAAAAGCGATTGTCTCTTCGTGTCCTTGTAGTATATGCTTCCATTGGAGGAGCACCTTATTTTACGACGAGTATATCATGAAAGAGCTACTATGAGTTTTTTGAAAAAAATAGTTCTGTATTTAAATATTGTGGAAATACAAATTTAAAACACTTAACTTTTTGTCACACAGAATATTTTTGATATAAATTTACGAAAAGGGATGGGTGGTGGAGGGGGGGGTAGGTAATGAACGCTACAGGTACACCGTACCTATGGAAACGGAATTCATCATGGCACCCTGGGCCTGTCGCATTGTCATGCGAGTTTTTTTTTTACAATAATGTATGACTGCACAAATAAAGAAGAAATTATAGTCATGCATCACTAACCAAGGGAGTGCAGCTTTAGAGAAAACAAAGTAAGTAGCTATAATTTACTACTACATTTTTTTTCTGGATTTTTTTCCCACCCCCAAAAATATCTGACGGCAGACTATCTGACGAACATTATAAAAACATGACAACGCTGAATTATTGTGTATACGTGGATCTATGTTAAATAATTCATTACGCAAAAAGGTGTATATCCTAGTAATTGCCTTTAAAAGATCGTATGTAATTTATATTTAGATTTATTTCTTTGGTTTTGCAAAACTATACTGCAATATTTAATTTAATCCATAGATCTTGCTCATGGATCACGGTCTGCCATGTCTGCTTTGTAGTTTTCTCTAATTTTGATCCAGAAATCAAGAAAATGTAAAAACACCAACAGATATATAATCAATTTGTTTAAATAATGTGAAAAAATATTAAAAATACACAACTACAAGCAGTGTGTTTTTTGAAAACTGTCCAAATACATCGTTAAACCCTATCTAAAGTTCATATACATTTTGAACACGGGCAAAGTTATGTGAGCTCCGGTAGCGTAATGGTTATGGTGGTCGCTTATCACGCCAGAGTTCCGAGTTCGAAACTCCAAACTGACAAAATTTTATTTTATTTCTTTTATTTTTTATCAGTCTACAATTTTTATATATAGATCTAGTGGTTGATTAATATTATTATTCTAATTTTTTTTTTCGTCCAACTGTATTGTTCTTAGATTTTATTAATTTAACTAGATCTACATCACTTTGATTATGAGTCCCCCACAAATGGGAGGGGGTGGATTCGGCATTAGCCTTGTAGTCCATGGTCTCTCACGCGCCTCGCCTGTGCCCACAATAATAATAATATTTATTTGTTCAAAAACAATTTACATAATTTGTTAAGTCAATACAAACTATTAAATAAAACAAACTATAAAGAAAAACATACATTTTAATTAAATGTCGACTAAAGTGTGGGAAGATGTTTTTCACCTGCTGTTGACCTTTTTGGTTGGCTCGATGTCAGTATAATGTGACCGGTTGGTATATAGTATGTACTGCCATACTGTATATCAGTTGTACCAGCACTATAAGATGGCATCAGTCCGCGCTGGTCAAGCAGACGACACACGCATTCACGCACCACGCACGTCGTGATACAACTGAAAAATTGTTAAAGCGACGGTAAACAATAACAACAAAATGGTGTGAGACATAGTGTTTTTTCCCTTTTCCGTCTGTCCTGTCTGTCACAAATCTTGTCCGGGATTCTCCTCTTAACACTTTATCTTTCAGTAACGCATTATAGGTGTGTGTGTGGTGGTGGGGGGTCCTATCCAAGCCCACAAAGTGGTATTTTGTCATCTGAAGACAACTACCTTCCTCGACTCATCTCTCTCCTCTCCCTCTCATCTCTCTCGCTACTCTCTCTCTCTCTCTCTCACACACACACACAAACACACACACACACACACACACACACACACACACACACACTATTACTGAGTAACTATCAGTTACATTCGATACATTTACAAAAAAGAAAAGACAGAAAAGAAAAGAAAACAAATCCAAAAACTGTATTATTTTTGATACTATAGACTATCGAGCATTTTTATTGTTTAAAAACCACACCCACGCAGATTTTGATGATTAATTGATTATTTGTCAGTAAAAGTTTTATTTTTTTTTATGTTTTTAGGATGCCGGGGTATGGTCCAAAGTTTTTCAACTGCGTTGTTTGTTGTAAAAGAACAAAGCCTAGAGAAAGAAGAATCATTAATAAAGATGTGGAGAAGTATTTGGAAAGAAAGCTATTTATTTCAGTTAAAGAGCACGACGTTATATGTAATAAATGCAAGCATAAGTTCTATGTTGCCGAAACTACGAGAAGCACATCAGTTTCAATGGCTGAAGAAATCTCTGATCCTAGTTACGTTCCACCATCTACTATAAGAAGAGCTCCTGTTTCAAGTCCACCATCTGTTCATCTAAATATACTCTCTACTCCAAGAACACATTCTAGATGTATCGTTTGCAAGAAACCAGGTCCAAAGCTAGTTGTGGTGTCATCGGATGCACGATTCGATGCATTTATGCATCATAGCATTTTAATAGCAGCTGGCTCAAGATGCTGTCCAGTTCATGTAAACGATGAAAATGTCTTGAAACATGAATGCTTGATTAACCTGAAACTAACTAACGATACAATCATCAGCAGAACTGGTATTTTAAATCTACTTAATCAGCTTCGGGAAATGTGTTTGGCAAATAAAAGCAGTATTAATTTTGATAATATTGATGATGTGGATTGCAAGAACCTAACCAGTTTAAACCGTGCTCAGTTTGATGATCTGTTTTCACATGTACGTGACCATATAAAGTCATCTCCCACACGGTCTCCTAAGACAACTGTTGGACTTTTCCTCTTGAAAATGAGGTCAGGTTTATCGAATAAACTCCTCTCAACTCTGTTTAGAATCAGCCGATCCAGTATACACGCGGTATCATTTCAGTAACGAAAGCCATGATGAGAAGTTTTGTATCGTTATATTTAGGCCTGGAAACAGTCACTAGAGAGGAGATTCTGACAAAGCATACAAGACCACTTGCAAAATCCCTGTTCCAAGCGGGTGAGACGATCTTATCCTTGTGTTGGACGGCACTTACATCTACATCCAAAAAAGCGGCAATTTCCAGTTCCAAAGGCGGTCTTATAGTGTGCATAAAGGATGGCCATTAGTCAAACCAATGGTTGTAGTGACTACAACTGGACACTTTGTCACTGTTGTCGGACCATATTTTTCCGATAGTAAAAATAATGATGCAGCAATCCTGAACCACATGCTGAAGAAGAATGTTGAAGACTTCAAAGACTTTCTAATGGAAAACGATATTCTTGTAGTTGACAGAGGGTTCAGAGATTCTCTTTCCCTACTGGACGATCTTGGAATACGAACGGAAATCCCATCATTTACAGCCCATGGAAAAAGGCAAATGTCCACTGAAGATGCCAATAGCAGCAGATTAGTAACAAAGGTATGAACATACACTGTACATATGTTTTTTTTTATTTTATAATAATGCGTAACTTAAAGGATAGGAGTACCTAGTGTCTTGTTGTAAATTGTAATTTGGTACGTCACTGAAGATTTCACAGCGACAGACTAGATGAACGTCTTTAATCAAACCAGAGATATGCCATTTGGTTTTCTCAAAAGTTGTTAGTATTAGTTCTTTATATTTCCTTTTCCATCCTACCCACTATCAAGGGAGAAGCAAAAGAAATGTTACATTATACAGTTTACCTCGACAATGTTTAAAATCTGTATTGGACGGCATTTCCGACAAAATCTGTTTTACGTGCAAAATATATGTATATTTGTAAAGTAGAGAAGAAGCATTTTTTTAAAAAATGGATTTAAAGTCTGTAATCTTGTCTGTGCTCAAGAGCTACTAAACTGTATGATGTCGCATAATTTCATCTCAAAGCAATGAAACATGGTACATGTATTTGATCACTGTTGATTTTAAACTACACAATGAAAGAAACTTCTTTGTATGTTACTCTGCTGGTGTTTCAAATCAAATATTACAAGTTTCAAATAAAAAAGAATACCGTAAATTATGCAATATGGAATTCTTACTGAAGACATTTTTGCCTTCTGCATTTGTCCAATACTGTTTACCGAACAAATGTGGAAAAGGGTTTTTTTTTTAATTTACTTTGGTCCTTAATGGTTGGCTTTGTGACAGTATAATGTGACCAAGTGACATGCACTGTCAATATGCGCCATCGTGAGCGCCAATGAACTGGAGTTATAAGTGCACACTACCTGTTACAACGCAGATCATAAATACTTACACTCGTGAACTGCATGAAATGCTCAAGGATTATACAAATAGTTGATGGTGGCGTATAGCTGAATGATTTTTGATGCAACTTACATCGCCATTCACCTCATTATCACAGTTTTACTACACAGTATAGACGTTTAATTAATGGTAACTTTATGTAGTCTGTTTCCAGCATCATTCTTTCCTAGTATTTCCATGTTGCACATACCATAGATTTTTAATGTCGACTGAACTTTAATCTTTTTCAGATAAGGTGGGTAGTAGAGTCGGCAAATTCTAGAATTAAATGTTGGAAGTATCTTGACCATGTGTTACCAACTAATCAGATACCATATATCGGAGATTATCTTCGCATAATTTGTGCTATTTCCAATAAATATTCACCACCTTTAAGTTCAGGTAAGAGTGTTCAAGAAGATCTACAACTGGCGGAACATATGCGATATAGAGCAAATGAAATAAATTCTCTAAAAGCTTACATAGAAGAAAATGCATTAGACAGAAAGATAACTCCTTGGAAACCAGTGGAAGAATCAGACCTTGATTCCTTTCCAAGATATACAGAGGATCAACTAAGATCTCTGACATGTGGTGTTTATCAAGTGAAAATGTGCTCCAGCTATATACAAGAATATTTAGATGGTGACTCTGACATTCAAATTCATAAGGATTTAGAAAACCTTATCAGAGTTAAAATTCAAAGCCGTCACATTTCTGCCAAAAAATATTTGTTATGGATCAAGTTCAATTCAGCGGAAGTGACCGGGTGGTACTGTAAATGCCGAGCTGGCTGTAGGGTCGTTGGTGCTTGTTCACATGTGGCATGTATAATATGGTACTTAAGTTATGCCAGACATACAGAAATAAAATCATACGGTGTGAAAAACTGGGGGCAGTACCTTTCGGATGCTGCTAACATTCCTGAGCCAGTAGACATGTCTGACACATGTAGTGAGTCAGGTTCTGTTATTGAAGAATGATATTAACATTATACAAAGTACTATCTGGATTGTACCAATGAAAGTGGTTTGAACCCTCCTTTTCATTTTTGTCTACAGTATGTAAAACCAGAGAGAGAGAGAGAGAGAGAGAGAGAGAGAGAGTGTTGGTCGTAATATATATAATATATAGTAAAATGAATACGGACAACGTGTCTATTTACACAAACACATTTATCTCAACTGTTTATGTTTCCACAATGGTCGTTTCAATCCGTTAATTACCGGTAAAATGTTTGGAGTTGCATTGACAGTTTTTCAGTCATCCATGAATAGATCAAAATTATCAATACATCTGAGCTGCTCGTTACCGATTATTTTATACATCACTAAGAAAGTTTTCAGTGATTATTGATGTATAAAATTTTCAATACGAAATTCTAAAAAAAAAATTAAAACAAATATTATACATTATAATAATCACAGACAAAACGAAATCCTACTATAAAGATTTTGATTAAATAGCTTGCCGAGATTACAGCTAATTGCACTATTTTACATTACAATTTCAAATATTTTCTGGTGAGGCATGCCCCTAGACCCCCCTTGCAGGTCGCGCCTTTGGCGCGTGTCTATTCACACAATTTACAATGGAACCCCCCCCCCTCCTTTTCAAAAATCTCTGGGCCCACCACTGAATAATATGTAGATAATAACAGTTCACTAGCTTTATTGAGCGGTAAACTACAGGTCTTTTAAACAATAAGGCGTTTCTAGCATGTATTATGTGAAAAATATTTAAATATTGTTGTTTGAAAGTTCAAGTTTTAAGTTACGATTTATGATTATATTGCTTGATTTGAGGGACATTTGAGATACATTTCAGATTTATATTGCATTTTGAAAACTGTATAAAAATTTACGTAATGGCAGGTACACCGGTTTTATTTTTGCTGTTATTCAACACTGGATTTATAGGCAACTTATGATCCACTTTTAAAGTTTATTTGATAAGTAATATTTACATTTGTATAAAATGTATGTGGATTAAGATCAATGGCTGCATTTG